>JAPYYT010000280.1:0-91536 GCA_030522565.1 Ceratosolen corneri
CCGCCCCCCGGGGGGGGGGGGGGGGGGGGGGGGGGGGAGTGGAGTAGGCGCGCGCGCCTCCTTTATCCCGCGGCCATTGTTGCTCGGGATCAGCGATCACTCGCTGATGATCTCATCGCGCTTATCAATCAAGCCCCGACAACCCGCCGAATCAACGGATTTCCCTGCTAAGCGGCGGGAGATAGAAAAAAACTCCGCTCCAGCCAATGGCCAAGCGCCCAATGAATCAGACCCGTCCTCGGGAGTAAGGGGATTACACAAAGGGTAAGTGCAACATTTTGACGAACGAGATCATCCATTAGGTTTGTTTTTGCGCGATAAATGGGGGTTTATCGGCCAAGAAAGCAAATATTATACTTTTTGCCGAGTCACGTATCGACCGACGTTCTTTACATAATTGCTTCCTTGCGCTGATAAATCAATTTGCCGGGGGGGGGGGGGATTTACTCTGACCGTCGTCGATCGTTCATTTGTAAATAACAAATAGTTGCCAGATACAGGCGAGCAATATAAATTTATAAATAATAATAAGCACGTCTAATCATTAATGATAAATAATGGCTGGCTTCGGGGAGAGGGAGTAAGGCTAATGTAAGCCAACAGTTATTAATTGTCGGACGTTTTAAGGAAATAATTGAACAATTTATACTAACAAAAACATAATGGACCTCGTAAATACGAACCTCAATTATTATAGACATTTTTCGTGTGTTCTCGTTGAAATTACATAAATTATCCTACCGTTCGATATTTAAAAATATTCACATCCGATCTTTAATCCTGTTTACCTAATTCTACTCTCTAACGCGTTATTTTCATTATTTCTCTCCCTCTCTCTTTCTCTCATCCTGCCTTAATCGGACAATTGTGATTATTTCAGAAGATCTTTTCTAGTATTTATAAATACAATTAATGGAATAACGTATTGTGTACGAGAGGTGGAGGGTTGTAAAAATGGAGCACGTGTGTAAATGCCAAATTACATTATTTCTTAATATCTCCAGGCAATAATATTATCATAAATGTAATTTAAAATAAATTCTAAATTGCACTTTCAGTTATTTATTGATTCTGTCCTTTTTATGGCTACCTTTGAAAAGAAAATTATCCTTGAATATTTCATTAATTTCCCATCAATCTAATATTAATGTTACACTAGCCCAAAGATTAATAAATAATATATATATATGTGTGTGTGTGTGTGTGTGTGTGTGCTCAATATTTGTCTTGTATTGCTTTATGATTAAAAGTTTAACGTCACGTGAAAAATAACACACAGTTACTTACTTTTCAGCATTACTTATCAAGCTGAAAGAAAAAAACTTTGTTAATCGACATGCAAAATAGCTATCGCATTTTATTGCGGTTTTTGAAATTTTCATTCCTTCTTTATGGTGAAAAATATGTATAATCGGTATATAAAAATTTATGTGAAAAATATTCATAATTGAAATACTTATCAATTTTATTTAGTAAAAAAGTCCTTCAACGCGTGAAAATAAGAAAATAAATGTTACCAAGAGCTATTGGAGTACTGGAAATTGAATGGAAATTGTTGAAGATAATTAGCAGCTATTTGAAAAAATACTATTTTGAAGAAAATACCTTAGAATTTTGAAAGCCAATTATTTTAATCTGATTGATAAAAAAAAAAAAAACAAAAAAGAAAAAAACATGTCAAGTTGTTCTTTTTAGTTTATAATATGAGGTGACTATATGTGTACTTTCTGTCCAAATACTCTTTCTCACTTTATGTTATCGAAACAATTTAAAGTATGGCCACAAACTTTTTTTACAGTATTTCTGTTGCGACTGTCCGACTTGCCGAGCTCATAGCTCGTAAATCTATCGATACGAATTTTAAAAAATTAATTCAACAACAACACTCGTAATTTTTATGGCAATTGGGCCTTCATTGATAAGAGCCCATTTAAATTAACTGTACGGAGTGTAAGTTTGCTACCAAGTTTTTCATTTAATATGAAAATAAGCGTGCGCGCTGAAAGTATGCGATCGTGTTTTCAATGAATATATATGTTTAGATATTACATTTGCATCGATGCGAAACATGAAATATTATTAAAAATATTACGTATAAGAGTGACGACTAATCATAATAATCGTCGTAAAAATAATGCTAATAAAAGTATTTTAAGACTCTCACATTATAAGCGAGCATGAAGTCATCACAAGTGAGCGTATTTCCTTATAATTAGGTAATTTATTTTTATTTGCGCGGCACATAAGGCGCTCTGGCAATTAATGTTACGTATGAGAAGCAAATTTATTTACCTACTCCGCGCTAATTTATTTCTTTAAACAATCGCAATAATACTCGATAATACGGCCTATTAAATGCCAAGCTTAACAACCTTGTAATTAAAAATTTATTTCTTCCAACTTTATTTGCATCGTTTGGGCATCGAATCGATCCTGAATATATTATCCACCTGCAATGTATTTTTGAGACTAATCGCGGATTATGCACCTACATTAACTACAACTATTGCAATGAGATTAAAATAATATTAGAATAACATTGCCCTCGATAACCTTTTGAACCCCGTTCCGTCATTATGAAACGGGCGTAATGCGATTATGAGGAAGTGACGAGTAAGTGGCCCCAAGCGATATATCGACGGACCTCTACTCGGCGATCATCCCCTCGCGCTCTCAGGCCGGCCAACACTCACAGGCAAAGAGGGAAGAGGGAAAGAGGTGAAGGAGGAACAAGTATCTTATGGATTTTCGCAGCCATTGACTTGCGTCGCCACTCGAGGTAAAGAGGAGGGCAAACGTCGCCGTCGATCAGACTGATCGACAGACTCGAATGATCGAGCGGCAAAATGAGGCCCCGCGCGAACTTGCTCATAAAAGTTCTGATAAAAGTCCGGGGCCCCTCGGCCATATTTTACATGCGACGGAAGCTTTGTCTTGGTTGTGGTGCCGCGCAAATGTCCCGCGCACGGCACTCGCGACATTGTTTCTCTCGGCGAGGTTTTCTCGCGAGGTGAAAAGCGCGTGATTTATAAAGCGAGATTTTGGCATTTATTTATTTATTCTTTTTTTGTTCTCGTTTCGCCCACCGCCCCCTCTCCTTCGCCACGCATTTATTTCGGCTTTGGATTTGTAGTCTTTGCCGCGGCTGGCTGAATGGCGCGAATGGGGAAAAAATGTAAATTACGCGGTCCGAGCTGTCGGAAATGAATGTCTACGTCGAGGAGGCCAGTCGTTGCTATGATTTTTTTTCCCCGCGCGAATCTATCAATGATTTATGCGAGTTTTATTAAAATCAAAAATTGTTTTCGGACCGCCAGTCGAGAACGGATAGAGGCAATTTACAATGAGCTTGAAGCACATCTACTTCACCTGCATGTAATGTACGCTCTTTTGCATAAAGACAATGAGGCTCGTTTAAACTCCATTCCAACTCCCTTCCTTTATTATTCCTAAGTTATAGATTCGTTTTTCTAACTTTTTAACGAACTTTAATTTCTGGCGCAACAAGCAGAACTTTTCATCGCGGCAAGGCTGGCGAAATCACATGAATCTATTTATTAAATATTCAGCGTGAACATTCTCGTCTTACCGAAGTCCTCGAATTACTTTACTACTCTTTCGCAAAATATGACAAATAATCGTTCGAGTTTGTCGTGCTGCGTGTCGTTAATGAATTATTTATTAATAAGTTGACTATTTCCACAATCTTTTAATTAAAATCGTTCGAAAGCCCTTGACAAACACGCGCATAATATTATAAAAATAAAAGTAATTATTCAACTGCGTCTAAAGTAGAACTTTATTGTCAAACGGTATTGTTAAAATTGATAGATCTCCAGACTTGGCTGATGCGATATTATAACAATATATAATAATGGTTAACAATATAAACAATAATGGTGGCTTGAAATAAATCTTTGTGAGAAAATTCAGGAAAATGCCACTTTAACAGTTAATCGTGAAGATCGTAGGGAGAGGGAAGAGCTCCGTCAATTGTTCAAATGCAGACAATTAATTTTATCGTAAAGTTTTATCTTGCAGCGACTAGCAACGAAACGCCGCCTAAATTGATAAGTTCGACTTTTAAATGGGAGAATTCGGAATTACCATTCGTCTTTGATCGCACCAATTCATAAATTAGATAACAAATTAGTATGCATCGAAAGTAATTATCTAACGCCCATAAATCACTTACATCTCGATCAAGTATCCCAACTTAACTTAACGCTCTTAAAGTTAACTAATGACTAAAGTACATCCAGCCACATCCACATCCGCACGCATGCAGCTACGTGCAGTGTGGGTGGGGGTTTATGAATGCACGGCTGCAGTAATGCAGGGATGCAGGGGAGTGGGTTCCTCTGCAGTATGAGATTAGCGCAAGTAGTTATCTATTCGGCAGTATCTCCTTGAGTCCAGTTATACTCAATGGGTCGTGTCATGCGCGAGGCGCACCCACGAATTTCCGGCTTATGAGCTCAAGTCCGAAAGAACGCGCCCTCTCCCTCTCTCCTGTCATCCGACCTCTTATCCCGATCAGAGCAGCGCTCGGCTTGGCCGCGATCGATTTCCGACGAGGATCGGCACTAAGCTGCCGGACTTGCTGTGTGTGAGTGAGTATCTTTGGCCAGCACGCCTATGGAATATCGAGCAATTGAGCTCCTCTGCGTATTTAATGCACGCGCATATTGCGTGGCTGCGTGCGCCACTTTATTGGGCCTTGTCTTATCGAGTGCTCGTCGAGTTGGAAGTGCTGAGGGAGGAGTGAGGCCGAGGTGAAGGAGGTGGTGAAGGAACAAAAGAATGTCGGAGATATAATGGCGGGGCGCCTCGCTTATTAAAAGCGCGGGAGCCAATGGTGTGTGACCAGGAGAGAAAATATCGAATTTGAAAATCTTAGCGAGTCAGCGGCGGGCGTTATATATACCTTTATACTGTATATATATACCTTTCCCATATAAGACCTGTATATTACTGTCATTGTCGGGATGGGCTGAGACAACGGCGGCTAAGCTACGAGCGCAAAAACTCATAAGGTCGAGGGTATTCTCCAATTCCCTCGCGAAATGGGATTGAAGGGATAGCTGATGCGTCATAACAATGGGGTCGCTGAAATTCGCACTCTGATACGATGCTCCTCTGGCTTCTCGAATCCCGAATTTTCTTTATCCCTGAAATATCAAATTTTTATGAAAGAGATAATACTTTTTTATAAATCGTTTTTAGATACTGATACGCGCGAATATTGTAATTGGATTAAGAGAAATATCGCGATGGAGGGGCTGGAGAGAACTGGCGCGCACGTCGGGGTGTGAGAAGGCGGGGAAGGATTTACGATGATTTTTGGGAAAAATGAAGGGAAATTTCTGTAAACATTGACGTTCATTTAAGAATTGATTCCGCGATACGATTATGCGATGTGCCAATGGAATGGCAAACGGCCAATTAAAGACTCCCGCGCACTTCCTCGTTATCGCTAATTTAATAGCCATAAGGCAACAATTCTTATGCTAATTGAACTCTCAGGCTAATGTGAATTATGGAAATGCATACGGTAAGAAATTGCTGTTAATTGCACGCAGTATTTTAAATGTTTTTTCTTCCTTTCCTTATTCTTTCCATGTTTTATGGATTATCTCAAATTCTATTATTACGATGGTGAATAATAAAGCAGATGGCTATCATTGAATGAGAGAATGTACGATCCAAATTTTAATTATTATTATTGCTATTATTGCCGAATGATACAAAATTCAATAAAAACAATAGCCGAGTCCTATTAAAATCCAATGTAAATTGCCATTACAATTGCATTCATCATTTAATCTGGACAACTGGAAAATCTTACAAATACTTATAAAATAGCTTGTGAAGCTATTGGCAAGGAAATAAAAATATAAAGTGACAGGCTTAAAGGAATGTAATTGTCGTTTGGTCACTGAAAAACTTTACTGGCTTAAAGAAGGCTTTGCTTTTAAATTAATTAATGTCGATTGATCTGCAATCATTTAAATGCTAAAATCATATCATAAACAGTTTAATTCAAATATGAATTTCTATGTTTATTTATTTTAGAAATTCACGCTTCCAAACAATTAAGATAGCAAATTACATTGCAAATAGCCGCGTTTTAATATAAATTGCCAAGAAAGATAGTAATAACTTTAGAATAAGCCACATTCACCTCAACGAGTTACTAAATAATGCATACATATTGCGCATAAACTATATAAATTATTGCTTAAATATCTGTGAATAAATTCGCGCATTTTCCCCGTATCTTTGCCACAAACTCCATTTGGTCAAAAATTACAAAGAATTTCGTAGAACACAAGTAAGTAATTCGGTTTTGCTGTATCTACATATACATGAGCACACATACTCGATAAGTTTCAAGCAAATCAATGAACTTAAGCACGGCGGCAGCCTGGAAATCTCCCAACTCGACAAACATCACGTGCAAACGCTTATAATTCCAAGTAAATACTCGTCGATATGTCCTATACGCAGTCTAACACTTGAAATTATTCCGTATAAAATGGCTCGCACGTTCTAATAATACAAACTATTATAGCCGACGTATGGTGGTGTACAGGCATCGAGTCATATATATATGTCAAATGCCATAACTAAATTCATAAATTCAAATATTGATCCTTTTCGCGTATTGTATTGTAGTGTATGTAGTTTCAAAAATCCTGAGAATATTTGGAAAATTTATGTCTGAGCAAATTTTCTGATTCAAGACATTCGAATAAAGTTCCTTAAACGCAATAGACAAGAGAGTGATTACATTTCTTGAAATACACACTAGTTTTATAATCCGACATTCCCAAACATTTATTTCACTGGATTATCCAAATATATCGCACAATCTAAAAGTCTCCTAAGAGTACTCTCAACAAATAAACAATTAATTTTAATATTAATCTCATGTGCTTATGTAGGCTGAAATGTGTATTTGCAATAACCATTTTAGTTACAATTTCAACGGTAATCTTGGAAAATTCGTTAAGAAAGAGACTACAGTAGCTAGAGTATAAGCAATGAGTATGAGATGGGAAAGAAATTTTGTTTAATTAAGCGCGCGATTGCACATTGCGAGTGAAAGAAGACAATTTCATATTTAAATATTTGATTCAGGATATTCCAACTAATCTCAGACATTGTCTGCCTTCATCAGCAGCTCTCTCTCTCTCTCCCATCGACAAAGCAATAAATATTTAAGACGTGAAATATCGATGCCTCGCTCCTAGTCATGAGCCGCTCGAAAAGTAGGTCAAGCAAAACATATTATTGCGCCTTGTATATTACTCTCAATGTACAAAAGCAAGAAGCGTAAATAAGCGAGTCCGAGATTTATGGTGAAAAGAAAAATTGCCTCCGTGATTCCTCGGAGCGCCAAGGCAAATCCTCAGCCAAATATAATTAAGGCTTTTGCGTATGAGGAATTCTTCGCAAAATCTCCAAGACAAGCCGAGCTCTTAATTACTATGTTTAGCTAATTTGGCATCATTGTTGCGCATTTCGCGAAAGTCTCAATCTCATAAGGAGCCATGGATATTTGCATATTAAAGACAATGGATAATTTCCAAATTAATTGTTACATTAATATCACCGAGCTGTTTGCCGAAATGGTGGCGACGAGGAGTAACGAGAAAAGAAAGAATAATTGATATGTCGATTGCCGTTCTGTTTAAAGTTAGTCGGCCCTCTGTACTCGTTGGTACCGCTATTCTGCGTCGCAAACATCTGCATAAAAGATAATTCCAACGACAGGAAGACATATTTTGACGAAAATCAGCAGCAATTTTAGAAAATGCCCAGGAAAGGTGTAGCAGCTGATATTGGATGATAAAGATATGAAAGAATTAGAAAGGTCGGTCCGGTTGAAAGGCGCTGATTATCGAGATCGAGTAAGAAAATCAAGGAAAGAGTGTTTTTTTTAATAAGCATTGGTAGAGTGCTGATTGGAGGTAATTTAATGCTAAAGGGCCTGGGGAAATTATTCAAAGCGAACTTTCCCTCCCGGAAGAAATGGGAAAGACACATAAATAGCAGAGCAGCTTTTCGGGAATATAAACGATAACTGGGTACATAGGGTCGACAGAATGTTTGCCAATTGAATATCCAGAAAGAGACCAGCTGCAGCAGTTTATCGAGAGAAGGCAAATTTACGCAGGGAGCCACTTATACGTGAGGGTAGATGATGGGCTCGGGGACTCTTTACTCGATAATGCAAATTTTCTGCCCGCGCATCCACTATTCAAAAGTAATCAGAAGTCTATCAGTTTTCTCTCCATCTGGCCGCTTAGTATCGCCACAGGGAGACTCCAAGTGCGCCATAAAGAATGCAAAGCAGCGGAGCAAGAGAAATGAACGGGCAGTGCCAGGGTAAACAAGGACACTGTGGGGGCGAGGGGGCGGGGGCGAGGGGGGAGGAAGGAGCTAAATGTGTACGTTGTATCGAGGAGGCGATGATAAATTTTTGGTCGCTACGAGAACGTATATGCCTGTCTAACCTCGTGGTCGCCTAACCCTCCTCTTCCTCCCTCTTCTTTCACCCATCAGAAAGAGGATACACCTCTACACGCGCGCACGCGCGCGCACGCAGATCTATAATCGCACGTGTGTGCGTGTGTGTACGGAGAGTGCGAGCTCAAGGAAAATGATACCGTCTCGGCAGATAGGCGACGTCTTCCTCGCCTCTTCGCCCCCTCCCCACCACCCCCACCCGCCGCCGCCACCGCCACCCGCCGCCGCCACCGCCACCGCCACCGCCACCGCGACCACCACCCCACCGTCTAACCACACGTGTGCTTAGCCTTTCTCCTGTTTCTCCTGATTCCTCGCTCCCCCGCGCATGTACGTGGAAATGCGTTTAGCTTAGGATCTTGATCCAATTCGCCCCTCTGAAATATTTACAGCGCTCATCTTGTAAGTCTATAGTCTCGTGTTTCGTCTAGCTTTCAGCTAGTTGTTTCCGTTACTCTTATTCCCCTCCAAATATATCACACCTATCCCGTCCTGTCTGACATGGATTTGCAAGCTATCCGTGCGCCTCTGCCCAACTCACTCGATCCATAATCCAAATAAATTCCTTATAAATTAATAGGAGATTGTTCGTTAGTGCGCTGCCCCTGTGATTTTTTCTCGGGACGAGAAACTGTCATTTAAATATTTTCACCAAAGTATCTGAAATTAGATGGGATTCGAATAGGTGGCGAGATGAAGCCGTTATTTTCAATCAAACAGCAAGACTAATTTGAATAATAATCCTTCGCTTTATTTCCACCGATCGAGAGTGACTTGTAATATATTTTGCGCTGCGCTTTGTTCGACCTGGCATATTAAGCCAATAAAAATTGCACATTTTTCGTGCATTTTGCCGCTAATTGTCGGGCATTCATAAAATGAGGACTGCCCACAACTGTTATTATAATGCTCTGCAAATTCAATGCCTATGCTTTTGACGATAAAAGTGTGCGATTAATTGCAGCGCCAACGAACAACAAGACCTCTAGCAGTAAAAATGCTAATCTCGAATTTTAAGGCCAACTTTGTGGCTCGATTGTCGATTCGACGACTACATGAGCACAGACTGCCCATTGTAAATTACAAGGAGCTGATTATTTTAAAGAATTAGCTCTCGTCTATTAGAATTTTGCAATAAAGTCCAAAAGAACAAAAAACATAGGCTCGATAATAGTCGACGCATTGAAATTACAAAATATTTTGGGGTAAATTTTTGTTATTTCCAAGCAGCGCCTTAACCGCTTGTGCTCTCATAAATAAATACGTGATTGGACTACGTTTAATCAACCTCTCATATAAAAATCGAATGAGAATAAAGTTCCTTATCTACTTACATGCCTCATAACTTGCCTTTAATATTAAGTTTTTAAAAGAAGACTTTGATAGATTTAGCAACAATTTTAGAGCAAACGCTATCGGCTGATTACACAGAGCTTCGATTCAATGAGCATGCGCACTGAAACTTTAAAAAGAAGCATAATAACTCTACTCTAATATCTCGCGTAGAAGATTTAAGCGAATAAATTGATTTGCCTGAGAAATCCAATATCACAAGGTCAATTCATTATAATTTATCGAATTTTATTCTAGTTCTTTCTGCCCGGGGGAACAGTACTCTCGGATTGCTAGAAGTTCGTAAACATTTTTCATTGTCATCGGTTTAGCACACAACACACAAAACGTTTTAGCAGTTTTGTTACATTAACGAAATTTCAATACGAGCTTCGGAACGGACGTAAAAAGACCAAATTCCAAACAGTCGTTTCAAATGTATAAAAATTCCTTCGATCCAACCAGTTTGCCTTTACTTCTGTCGCCCACTCTATTCGCAACTCTTTGCATTCTCTCTAATTTCCCATCACAATCCCCCGTCCCACCCAACATTCTCCCGTTCCATCTCATTCAGCCTCTTATTCCTCTCATTCCCTTCCCTCCACACGCTCCGGGACCATTAAACTTTTCCCGGAAGCGAGAGAGCGAAATCGGCTGCCGAACCGTTCGCGTTCCACCGCGCCTCTCCTGTCACACACTCGCCTCCCTCCCTCTCGCTCCCTCCTTGCCAACGTATAGGTCTCAGCGATCGGAATTCCGAAGGGGGTCCAAGTACAGAGACGATAGGCCAACTGCCGCTATGCGGGGGAGGTAATCATGCCAATAAGTAACACTTGCCAATGGGTATTTAGACTTTCTTCGGGTGGAACGGCTTTGCCAATTCTCGCGGAGAGATGTGAGTGCAACGCACACGCACCCGCGCCTCCTCGTTCATGCTCGCCGCAAATAAGGAATACTTACGTGCATATGTATAGTTGGGTGGAGAGTGAGGGGAGTGAGGGAAAATAGAAGTGCAAGAAACTTTGGGAGCATAAAGTATTCAGCGATAGAATTGCGCAATGCATTGAATGCCTTGGGTAATTGCTTGTTGGATAATTTAATCCCAAAATAACTATTTTAAGCACTTAATGTTAACATAAATCGCTCGAGAAGTTCCAACGAACTGGTGTAATCGATCATTTAATCGGGCTGTATATCAATCATTATAGGCCGATCAAAATGCATTCAATTAATATTCCAAGTTAACCTAATAACAATTTGTTATTTAATTTTCTATTTCTTGGCTATACTCTTCTCCCATAAAAGTCCACTTACTTATCAAATAACTAAGCCTATTGTGTGTCGGAGAGCGAGATAGAGAGAGAGAGAGAGAGAAGTCCAATGAAAAACAGTTCACACAAATTACGTTGAATATACAAATTTATGCCACCATCGCGTATAAAGTAAAAAATATCTAATTACTTTTTTCTAATTTTAATAGACTCATCCACTTCTAATATACTTAATTCTTGCAATATTATTATGATTTTTTATTAATATATAGCAATTTTTTCTTATATAATTTGGTGCTTGCTAGTTAGGAAATTTTCAATGCTAAACTTATGGAAATTCCCATCAATATCATCAACATAATCATTTATTCAAACCAACAAATTTCTCATCAAAACACACAAAATCAAAAAAAGCCTTCCAAAATTACCCATTAAATCTCTCAGCTATAATAAAAAAAATGCTTCGCTAAAGTATTCACCAAAAACGATTACCAAAAGTTCAATAAATCATGCGAGTTTTAACTAAAAAAAAATTACTCCCACCCTCATAAACGGTATTGGGCAGTTCCGCAATATATCGAAGCTCGAATGAATATTAAAGAATTTCTTTTAAGCAGTTTATAAATGTTGTATTGATATCCCGACAGATCGTAGAATAAAGTTTTCGAATAAGCAACTTCTCGCGAATTCCTTCCAGAACCTTTAAAGCTCGTGACGCAATAAACGTACAAAATGATCTGGCGCTCTGCATCAACACGCGTTGAAAAAGTTTACATGGGAAAAGCTAATTTAAAGTACAAAGACGAGTGACCGCTAATCGAATTAATTTTTTACCGAAAAGCCATCAGTATTCAAGCGAGTATCCTGTGCGTCTATGTTTTTTCTGACTTTTTTTTATTCCACAGAGAATGTAAGAGCGAACTTTTGGCCCTTGGCGTGTGAAAATAAATAAGGGTGGCCTGTAATGCCTTGGCACTCTCTCTCTACGTGCTTGAAATAAGAGAAAAATTGCGAGAAATCTAATTTATTTAATCTATTTTTAAAAAGAAGTCGAATTTTCACTTGTCCTTGCTCTCTTCAATTTCTCACCTCTATTAATAATGTACTTGCGATGTTAAATGTGCAGGAGACGAACGGCAGATCATAAAGCGATAATTCTTAAGCATTATTGATTTCCTTTTGCGCATGATTATTCAGTTAAATATATATATGGATACATATATACATATATATGTATAAGGGAAGAAAGTTTTGTCGGTCAAATAAACAAAAACGTGTATAATTGACTTATTCGACAAAACTATTGTATTGAAGAACAAAATAATTGCACTTTAAAAACTAAAAGTAAATGCTTTTAAATTTACGTAAAAACTTTGAAAGTTATAATAAATCAAATATATACATATATACACATATATCGTTTATTAAATGCGTATATTATTTCACTTACCTGTTTCACGCTTTTTTCAATATTTTTTTATAGTTGTGTTTTTATGCAACTCCATGACGCAGTGGAACAATTTTATTTCAGCCATGTCATGTAAAAATAATATGACTTTATAAAAAGGGAAAATCAAATGAAAAAGGAGAATAATTTTTTCAAACTTTAAATATATCTTTAATTTTTGGAGAAGTCAGTTATGTGCACTTTAGCTACAGATTAACACATTAATCTTATTATCTCAATTTGACGTAATTCAAAGAAATTTCATACGTATTTATACGTACAACTATTTCAATAATACAATTTTTCTATTTAATATTTATTCAAATATTTCACCAAATCTTGAATGTGGCATTAATTTAATTATAATCTAATACTGTTGCTTGATATGTGAAAAAAGATATTTTTCTAGCTCAATAATAGTCATTAAATAGGCAATAAATGATTTCTTTTTTCTCCATCGCCCTCTCTCTCTCTCTCCTTACCTCTCACTCATTCTCTCTTCACCCTTGTGCCACCAGACGCCTGTAAATTTTTTTCATCTTATGGATCTTGCATAAATGGACGCGCACGCGCGCGCGCATTCGCATCATTGCAAAGCCATTCTGTAGAATAGCGTGTTATAAACAAAGTTAGAGTGAAATGAGTTGAAATTATAAAAGCGTAGGAGTAGCATTGAGACAGAGAGTGAGGGAGAGAGCGAGGAGAGAGAGTGAGCGAGGAGAGTGAGCGAGGAGAGTGTGTTGAGAAAACGAAAGTGAGCACCGAATGACATGGCTTGGCGGGGGAGTTGGAAGAGGGTGCGAAGAGGTGCAAAGAGGTGGGGGGAGGGAAGGAAACCAACAAGTAGATGCACTCAGGCACGCGCGAGCTCAATATCTTTCTTCCGTGGCTACGACTGTCTGCTGATGTCTCCACTTTCGTGCGCGCCAACATAAAATTCATCAATCACCGAGCCCGGCTCGCCCCATTTCTTTTGTCTTCTTTCATATCTTCCCAGTTACATGTGCGTGTCCGGTCTTCCGCATTGTGCAGCTTTCAATTTCCGTGGCGATAAGTGCAAGGGCCAAAAGTCGAGCCTCCGTCTTCTTGAATAAATCAGACATATTTTCTTGCTCGCAGGACTTTTTTATTGAATATCAAGGGAATATTGCTTTTTGCTCGCGCGCGGGGACATTTTACTCGCGAAATACCGCTGACATTGTACGTGACAGATGCATTATCATCGCTTCCATAAAAACATCGGCACTTGTGTCATAAATTTCGTTCCAGCATCTGAAATCATTTGTACACTGTAGATTCATAAGATTAGTGGGTGATTAGACAGTTTTTTTTTTTTAATCAGAAGATCGGAACAATTGGATTTTATATTCTATACTATAATATGCATACGTGGCATGACAAATCCTATATAAATTTATAAATAAATTGAAAATCTAAGGTTCTTTAAAGGTCGTTTTTTGAATCAGAATGTTACGTACACAACCCATTTAAAAATACGCAAATAGATTTGCAGCGCATAATGATATTTTTAAAAATTAATGGTTGCAGTTTGTAAAACTTTCTCTTTATATTTAAAATGTATCAGCTAGTTCGGCTGGCAAATTCACGCGAATCTAATTCCCCAGAGCTATAATGAAGACTGTGCGTATAAAACCTGATTAATTCAGAAATATCTACTAATAATTGCGTGCAAACGGCTCACTCGATATACGAAAATATTGCAATTGGTTTGCCTTTCGTTCAATATACTTGAACAATCGAATGGTGCATTTAGTTGAGAAATTTACTGCCTTTTATTGCTCGTCCGGGAGATTCTATAAACACCTATATGACTACTGACAAAATAAAAATTGGAATTTCCGAGTCAATAATTCAGAGTAATACGTTAGGATGGCAGAAAATCTTATTTGACTATACCGCCAATGTGCTTTTTATTTGGCAGAACTTAATTAATAATACATATGCATGCGATATCTTTGCTTCGGAATACTAAATTAAATCGCAATGAATGATCTGCTTTAAATACAAATAGTACTGTTTTTTAAAAAGACAAACGTTTTTAGAAAATTTAAACGCATAAATCCTCTGCCGTTGTAAAATAAAGCAAATATGTAAATTTTTAGTTCGAAACTAGAGTAATTTATTGGGAAATAGTATTAAAGTCTTCAACGATCGCATGAATAAATAAATTGGCCGATAAGATTAGTTTCGATAACAAATCATATTTATAATCAATTTTTATACAGATAACACGAAAATCTAAATTCTTAATAAAATAAACTCAAATAATACTTTTTAATGTTTTTCTTTTTTTTTGATAAAAGAAGGAATGCATTAAATTGCTTGCCATTTGCTATTAACTATAATATTAATTACATTTCAAATATTCAAAGACATTGTATAAATTTCCCAAAAAAAAAAAAAAAACTCTCTTCACCACTTCAAAAAGTCTAATTAATTTGATAATTGAAAATTCGTAATTTTTACATTTTAAAATTTTATAAATCTACGTTATTTCAGAACTCGTTCACACAGTTCGAGTAGTGCAACTATTATAATTCTTTCCATACTTGGTAATGACTATCTCTTTATCAATTAAGATTTATCATAAAATGTATTATTAAACTTTTGCACCATTCCCATTTCATTTGGGATTAGGTTTGAAAATTTGCATTAGATCAAATGTCGTATAAGTTATAAGATTACTAAGATAGGACAAATCGTACACAATAATGCAAGCTTTAACGTTATAATTAGAAAGGACTTAATTTCCTTCGTTATTAATTTTTTAAATTCATACGAAGAATGAAAATATAATAAAAGTGAGAGCTGCTGCTTGCTTAATGCGAGCCATATGAAAGAATCGAATAAAGTTATAAATTATATAGATTACTTATGATTACGTAATATGTTCCTTTTATATTCTAAAATAACTTGCGCGCAAAAATTATATCGAATCACAAAATGGGTTCTCTTATCTTATCCATAATAAATCACATAAATGTAATTGTCATGCAATAAGCGTATAGTTTTGCAATTTTATCCGCCAACTTCAATCACATTGGTAAGTATTAAAAAAATACTTTTTATCAATAAAATATCCATTAAAACTATAGAGAAGGCTTGATTTAATGCAGCATATATGCATGCATATATATATATATGTACACTCTGTATAAGAATTTTAATAAGCAATCGTTTGAATAATTAAGGCGATAGCTTGTACATTTGAATTGCCATTGAAATGCCAGGATGATGATGAAGAAGAAGAAGAAGAAGAAGAAGAAGTGGAGCACACAAAATAAAAGCCCACTCATTCAAAAAGCCCTTTTGAAGAATAGCTGGAAAATATTTGAGAATAATTGTAAGAATAATAAAGAAAAGTAGAAGAATAAATAAGATCGAGACAATAAAGCTTTTTAAAAATGGCGTGGAGGAATTCAACAAGTTAGCGATGGGACGACCGCGGAGACGAATTTCATAAAAACTAAACTCCAGCATAACACAAGCTTCAATAACTTGCGAGCTTTCCCTCCCTTCATATACCCATTCAAGTTTACTTTTCATTCTATATAGGCGAGCCCGGCAAAAAAGAATAAGTGCGCATTAGGTACTACCGGTTGTTGCCGCATCGTAAATGTTACGAGCGAGTGGACGGACTTTACTACCACAATCGCAAGTGGCATGTACCACCTACATATTCAGCTTTTTCGCCGTATAATATGCATAGAGAAGCTCGGCATGCGCTATTGCATAACCTTCTCGGGAGTCGCTCATGCGTATCGCGTGTAAACTTTCCTTCCCGGCTCGACAATATCGACGCGGCACACTTAGCCTCCGTACTTTTACGTCCTTGGCCAAAAATGCTCATAATCCACGTAGATGCGACCCTTTCTTCTTCTTCCGTCCTCTTCCTCCCGCTCGCCCACCCCCCTCCACCACCACCACCACCGCGGACTGTAACCTCATAAAATTCCTCTTAGGCGCACACGTCCAAGCCAGCTGCCGCGTACATGAAAATCGAAGCGATACGACTGTATGCAGAGTACTTGTATATTCGATGCAGCGGCATGCAGACTCTGCGGATGGGATCCTGTGCGATCGGGGACAATAGTCTGAAAGTTAAATGCCAGGGTAATAATGTTGCCCTTTCGCCCTTCAATAATACTGAAAACTAGTTGAATCAGCCCACGACTCACTCGCTGCTTATAAAATTATTCCAACAGTTATTAAAATTAGCCTTATCAGTGCTCCCGAACGAATTGGTTTTTTACAGGATAACAAAAGAGCAGCGGTAAATGACAGATTAATCCAATTGTCATTATTGGGATAAAATTAGTCGGCATCGCGATACAATTCGTGCGAGTATTAAATTAAATTTTACATTTCCAAATTATGAAAGTTCCCGAATGAGATAATAAAGCTTCAAGTCCGGGATTTAAAGTATACAATTTACATAGAAGAGAACTTACATTTACACCATTGTCTTGGTAATTTTTTTTTATCGTTAAAAGTTTAGTTCTTTTCTCCTCTACTGTTTAGCTGCATCGAGAGTATAAAAATCACGTTTGGTTATTATTAGCATCTTCGTTCAAATGAAATGTCTGAAATATTAAGCATAGAGTAAAGAGAATTTTCATTTAAAGTTATACGCGAATAACCAAAATAATCCAAACTACAAGCTAAAATCATCCGCAATGGTGTAAAGTTTTAGTTGAAATGGTTGCTCATTCATAGAGTAAGAAAATTAATCGAGACTCGCGCCTCAATAACAATTAATTGAATAAATCACGTATACACCTTTTATCATTACTGAGTAATTCGTAAATCCTATATTGATAATACGATGAAGTAATATATCTTTTACACTTAATGTATTCGTTAACATAATGTTTCTCTTAAATAGTCTCGCGTCAAAGAAATTAACTTCATTTAGCGGAAAAATCGCTAAAAATTAGGAAATAATAATTATATAATTTTGAGCTTGGGAAAGTGCATTATGCTTTTAAGATAAATATTACGTATATATATATATATATATATATATATAGAGTAAAATATTTAGATTTTCATCTTCGGCAAAGGTTAAGAGTAAGTTGGACCATCCCGAGGAGTATTAAAACGTTGCTTGGAGTTGATCTACTTACACCGCAAAGGTATTACAATGGATTAACTGGATAGAAGCAGTAATTTTGGATGGGAAATTTAAGACTCGGTTCGATATAACTACAATTTAATTATTTGGTTGAATTGATGGCAGTGGCCGGCAGTGTTTAAAATAAATGATAAGATTAAATAAGCCTACGACATTTGCAATTGAGATTATTGATTCGTCGTAGCTTTCGTGACGGCATAGATATTTTGCCGCGGCTAACCTCCTGCCACATATATATATATATATATATTTGATTTTTGACGGATGTATCGCAAATAATACTGCCAGATCTTAAATTAGATGCCAAGTAAAATTATTTAACTCGTTCAAATGGAGCGGAAATCCAACTAGCCGAACCCTACTAAATAATAATCAAGATAATGAACGTTATGTACGAGAGACTAAATTAAGAAACGACATCCAGCCAGAGCAGATTACGAAGAAAATAAAAGAAGAGGAATTAAGACAAAAAGACCGACTTCCCGACCAAATCTCGGATACACGTGAGGCGTGTCTGCGTGTGCTCCCTGTCGCCGACGCTCAACGAAACTCCGCTAAGCCCGCGCCGAATATACGTCGCGAAGACAGACAGACAGACAGACGGACCGACAGAGAGGGTGTGAGAGAGAGTAGGAGTAGTACTCACGACGAGTAGGAGAACAAGGAGGACGACGGATCCTCGTGCGTAGCGTCGGAGGGCTGAGCGCGCGGAAGATTCCGAGGTTGAAGAGCCTTGACGCTGAACAGTCGCACTGAGGGCGCGATTTCTGTAGAAATTCCGGCTTAACCGAACCTCTCTCGCGAGCGAATTCCAAGCCAGTTGTAATCTTATATATCTGTTGGCGAACTAAGATCCAAACTGAATCCCCATCCCCACTCCGAACGAGCTCGCTTTCCACTACGACGTTCCATAGGCATGCCACGGCTTCCCCGACCCGGGGCCCTCTTCCCCACCCCCTTACTCCTCCTCCTCCTCCTACTTCTCGCCACACCCCCACCCCACCCCCACCTCACTTGCATAAGTTTACCAATATTCCATACACCCGCTGAAGTTTGTTACGTTGTACATTATATAGCAAGTGAATGGATCTCCCTCTCCCTCTCTCTCTCTCCCACTCTCTTCGGCTCACTCGCTTTCTTCAGTTCCTCGGTTCCTCGCCCCGTCCTCGGCTCTTTCAAAAGGGTCTATTGTCTCAGTGGCAAAGGTAGTCGACGTTTCCCTGGCACTTTATACCCTCCCGGGATATTCCGTTAACTTTTCCAGGTCATTTCACCATAGGGATACGCAAGAGACTCCACTCGCTGTGACAAACTTTCAACTCCAATAAGAATGAACTCACGTATGCTTCCAAGCCAAGCAAGGTGACTCCACATTCAATACCATCACAATCCTGTCATCGAGAATAAGGAGAATGAAATCTGCTGACATGTAGCGTAAGCTCGAAGACGGTCAAGGGCTGATCGTCTAATGGCTCGTAATCGTCATTTATCGTCATGAAGCGAGCGAAGAATACTATGCCTGACCGTCTATCGCGCTACGAATAAACGTAAAACTCGACGGGAGGGAGGAGGAGGAGATTAGAGGAGTAATCTAATAAATTGGACACTGTTCATATAATAAATGCATCTCTCGATGACAATGGCGGCACAAATAAAAATCAATTACTTGGAGCTTGAAGGATCTGGAGCGATGATAAAATGGAAGGAAATTAGGGAGGAATGCCTTGGATGAGAAATATTTTTGTCACCAACCGAATGAATTGTCCATTATTAAGCGCCGAATCTACACAATGCCAGAATATATAAATATTATTATTTGTCACTAATATAATCGTTCTGGTGGTGAAGAGGAGAGATGTGAAAAAGTGGAAAAAGTAAATGTCGGCGCGCTGCACTCCAAAGTAATGCACGCGAAAGCAATTCCAAGTTATAAGTTTATCAAGAATAGATGGGATTGGTGAGCCGTTCGACTTGAAACTTTCCTATCCGACATGTGACACCTTTTAACTTGATAATTGCAAGTCAAATCCTTAAAAGAAACTGTTAACTTTAGTAATTTCATAAAGAATTTGATCCGTTCACTGAGTATGTTGTTTCTCTTCTATAAGCCAAGGAAACATGAAAGTAAATAGTTGAAAACAGTTATGTAGATGAGCATTTTATAGAACATTATTTAAATCACTTTTTATTGTCAATGTACGTCTTGTTGTTGTAGAAAAATCGAATTTCACGAAAATTGCGAGGCATGAAATTTTTTCGTCCACGTTATGAAACACATATTTTACATATATTACGCTCAAAGAATATAGACGATATTCCTTGCGAAATTGAAAGTGTGTACAATAGGATAATTGCTAATTTTCTTATCATCCGAACAATATTTTAAGCAACCTTGCTGCCTGTAACATTACAGAGGACCATCAAAAGGATCCACGTAAGAAAGGGGGGGGGATTTAGAAGGGAAGAATATAAGATACAGAAAGTGACCAAATTGTGACGCTCGGGCAATATTTTAGACAAATATATATGAGAATGGAAAAATGTATTATCGTGTAATTAATGAGAGGGAGCAGCGAGTCAGCCTATGTAAATACCTTTCGCGGATACTTCAACGTAATTTGGGGAAATTACTGCCCCGTTCCAGGACGATTAATCAAACTTAAGTATATCGCAAGAAACTCAACGGAAGGAGCAATTAAAGTATCGGATATCAGTGAAATCTACTCCGAAGAAGGCTAAAACCGTTCCATCAACAACAAGAAATCCCATGTCCATTAGATTATATATTTTTAGAACTGGCAACCGTATCATTAAGTACAATTTAGCGTTGCAATAATCTATAAATAACAATTTCGCATTTTATTATTATTCATGCCCCCCCCCCAAAGAATGCCATTTGAAACATCTTTATTTTAAAAAAGTTTAAGCGCATATTTTCCAAGTTTAAAATGAATTTTGTTGTTTTCAGTCAACAACTCTATAAAAGACCAATAATCGTATATTTGTCAAATTACAGCGAACGGTCTGTAAAAAGTTCTTGAAATAGAATTGTGAAAAGTTCTTTGTCTGTCGCAATTGTTCTCATAATAGTGTCAACATATTTTGATCATTGAACTTTCGTATTTTCTGAAAAGGATTGCACGTATGTCTTTTTTTTTTCTTTTTTTTTTCTTTCTTTCTTAATCACAATTTGCATAAATCCAAAATATTTATAATACGTATGAATTGAAATTTTAATTGTTCTTCTTATAATTAAGAATGAAGCTCAAATTAATTTTAGTAATATAAAGATTTTTCCTCCTAAGTAATAAGTACATTTTATTCTTCGTGCATTCAAATCCATTTTAAATAAATAATTTATTTAATTTATAGACTTAAATGTTTTCACATTTTTTTAATCCATCATTATAATAACTGTTATTTATTTGGGAACAATATTTTACGTTTTAGCATATTATGTTTATAATAATTTATACATAATAATCATACACATATATAATAATTATTATTCATTAATTAGAAATTCATTTGTAAGGCAAGAACATTTTTTATATAAAATCTTCTTATATATATATATATAATTGAGAATGAAAAGGCTGTTTAAAAATATTTCAATTTATTTGATATATATAATTATGCAAATGCTTTTAATAAATAAATCCAACCATAATTGTATATTAATTTAGATTTTTAGGTTATGGATAAAATTTTAAATACCTATAAAAAAAAACTGAAAGAACAAAATTTTAAAAGTAGGCTTTAATTTTAGCTATATTTCTTATTTATGAATTTTCACTTATAAAATAAGAACTTTTTGTCTACTTCCTTTCTTATCTAACATTATACTTTCTCAATGTAGAGCATATTATAAAAATACCAAATTGAATGAGACATACATCATAGATGCCCTTCTTATTATTAAAACTTTCCTTAAACCGTCCCATATTTATATTTCATAATTAAAGTTAGATTTTGAATAAAGTTTTATGCTGGATATAAATTATCATCCACGTCCATGTAGCAAAACAAAAAATTAGCAAATTAAAAAGTAATTAAATAAATTTCTCTCTATCCTCCTTTTTCGCTCGCCTTATTTTCTCTCTCCCTCTCTCCTCCTCCCCCTCTCTCCCGTCCAACCACCCTCTCACTCTCTCTCTCTCTCTCTCTGTCTCTGTGTCTCTTTCGCTCGTTCTCTCTCACATCATCGTTAATTTATCCAGCTTTTACGAGGACCGGATATGAAGAACAGTAAACCCTTAAGCGTACGCGTGCTTTTATCCTTGAAAGCATCTGAAAGGGTTTTACTTTGAGTTTCTTTCGCAAAGCGAGTAAATTATTCTTGGACGGACCTTTGAATATTTTTCAAAAAGCTGAATGCCATATGGCCAAGCTATTAAACTTTTCATATCAACCTCATCACTGAAATTTTCCTAAAGCCCGCCAACATTTTTTTTTCATCTTTTTTCAAAGCACATCCTTTAAAGTATTAGTTTAGAGTCAATGCAGATTTCAATAATATGCTTAATAATTTAATAATTTAATTTATCTATATATATATCTATAAACATGAAAATTCTTATATATATATATATATATTGTAACATAATTTTTCTTATATTTTAATAAACACATCTTCGTCGTAGCTTAATTTTTCTAATAAAAATACGAGGAAACCATTTTTTTTATTTAATTACACTTAATCATTAGCATTCGAAAATTATTATCCGATAAATCAACGAAGCAAACACTTTTAGTTTAAAAATATTCTCTGCATTGAGTAACTTCTTGAACTTCCTTAAAAGTAGAGTACTGATTAAAAATAGCAAATGGAAGACCGATTTTTACGTAGATATTTTGCAACAAATTATTTACACACGTAAAATTCTGTCTTTTAATTGCAAAAAAAATAGGAGGATTGGGAAATTGTTTTCTTCGTAAATTATTATATCATCCGACGCAAATGAATTTCTTATTTCACCATCAATATATTTTATAAAATTATTAATATATGCACATGTATGTGTACATTTGTGGATTTCAAATTAATCAAGAGTTTTATATAAAAAAAAAATTGTATATCTTGGTTTTCATTGACAATACCATTATTATAATATTAGATATAATTTCAAATAACTGAAGTATAAATTTCGAGATGTAATTTCCTTTTCTTGTTCATGAAAATGTCGTTCCACCAATTTCTCCATGTTATACATAGCCTTACACATTTAACGTAAAGTGTCCAAATAGTATCATATATTACAAATTTATGAGATATTATAATAGAATAAGTAATAAAAGATCACTGCTCCACCTGATTTATTCGCATAATCAGATAATACGTGAAAATTAAAATTAAAATGTCAATATCTAATTGAATGTGTCTTTAATTTTATTTAAATTCCAACGATTCTATTTATTAATTGGATTTACTCTATTATGAGATAAACTATCTAGATATACAAAATCATAATTATCACAAAAATAAACTTATTATGAGAAATGACGAATTTTAATATTATGATTTTAGCATTATGTCAAATATTAAATTGTTTTTTTTTTGGGACTGACCAAGTCAAACCAAAAAAAAGAAAAAAATCAATTTACATACTTTAATAAATTTCATTTTTTTTCTCTAAATATAGTAATGTTATGGCAAGATATAAATATTTTTTAAATAGCAAACAATGTATTGTTAAGATTATAATTGTTGATAAAAGATTTCATTTTAGCTTGTCTTGTACACTCACTATCGATCGCACTTTTCAATTAAAAATATAGTTGATACATAATTGCTACAAAATTACTGCTCATTTTAAATTATCTGCCACTCTGTCAAACCACGAATAATCTGGTATGTCCAAGGTTCTATGAGGTTTATAGAACAATACGTTTGATAAATTTGTTTATTAAAATTATGGTAAAACGCATGTTATATTGAAAAATCAATAATATTTCGTTATTAATGGAAATTTTTAAGGAACAAATTTCTCAGACTCAATACTTTCGAAGAGAAAGCAGTTGATATTTCTTTGGTGTCGTTAAAAGATCTTTAGAATAAAAGGTAATTAAATTACTGACACTATCGCAATCGATTCCAGGTAGATCCGATCGGATCTATTTAATATTATTCGTCCTTCTCGGCTTCATTCATTAACCTAAAAGTATTTTCCAAAAGCGTTTTCCGACAAATAGCATTAGGTTTATATTGAATATCCTTATTCATTTATTGATTACCTAAAGCGCCATTTTAAAGAGGAAAAAGCGACTACGATAATATTCCTCATTGGCTTTATTCCCAACATATTCATTGCAATCAGCATTCGTCACACGATAAATAATACGGATCAATGCCACAGAGTTGGTGAATTAATTTCTTTTTAATCACTCGAGAATGCAACGTTTTTCACAGCACTCGTTGTGCAATTCGTTCGTAAGTTAGTTAATAAACGAATCACTTTATTTATTATGAATTTATTCAGCGATAGTTACTCACGAATGATAAGCAGTGCAATCACTCAAGATAAAATAAACAGAGCATTTGAGTGCCGGAGGTAATGATTATGTATTAAGCGTCTATTTAAAGTTCAAATTTTTCTCCAACCTTTTTCACGGCCAATTTCAGGAACAATTGGCAAGAACGAAAACAAGTGGGATAGGAATAACGGTCAAATTATCAAATAATGGAGGACAAAAACTATATATTTCAATTAGGGTAATTAGAGTCTGGCAGCTAAGAGAACATTAATGTCCACCAGTATATCAACGACTGTAAAATCGCTTCACAGCAATAATAATAATAATAATTGTCGATTGTCGAATACAAATTATTATCCCTCCCACATCCCTCCCACGTCCCGTTTCCCACCTATTTTCCAATCAATTTTGGAACGAGCTTGAATAAACGAGATAGGAGGGCAGGAAATAAATGAGGAGCGAGCGACAAAAGATATCCTGGGAGTAAGAGAGGCGCCAGCAATGATTGTAGGAAGCTCTTATGGTATTTCAGTCATATAATTTTCTGCCGACCCAAACACTAATGAAAAAGCAAGGCAGACAAAGGCAAATATCAAAAAGGTTAAGGAGCGCGACGAAGAGACGCGAATGCCGTGGAACAGCTGCGTTTCCAAATCTCACTCCCATTCCGTCTTTAAGTAAAGCTGCCTCACCCGACAATATGTGAGCACATCTCCGGGCAATGCCGGTAACCTAGCGACCTCGCCTCCCGTCTCCTTACGAATGCGGTGACCTTCATCCGCCGACCTAAGCACACACACGCGAACTTTGACGAGCACCGAGAGTTCCGTGATTTTCCGGGCAGACGCTCGGTTAAAGCCTCAAAAGCCGTGATGCGCCTTTTTGCCATAACGTCCTCATCGCCACATTCCCATTACCCTCGTTATTCCCCGTCGCCAGCCCATTACAAATTTATTACTTTTTATATCATATCATACGTGGCGCACACCCACATTGCTTCGAGCAATAAAGTGTTGGGGATGACGTGGCCGCTTGTTATTTTGCGGCCGAAGCTCTCTGCTCCGTGGGCGGTGGCTTTTACAATACTCGGACTTTACAATAAATTAAATTACATTGGCCAATGGTAGCATTGCGCTAATAAATGTGATCGCTAAGTGAGACAATGACGTGGGTCGTGAGAGCGCCTAATTAGCCGGCGAAAATAACCGCGAAGATAAAAGTGCAGACAAGAGGCGAACCTCCTCTGCGAAACAGATGGGAAATAATTAGCCTAAATAATTCAATGCGAGTGAAGAAAATCCCCAAGAATAGACGGCGCGATATATGTACAGCAATTATGTACCGCTGGGTATTATCTAGTTTCCGCTCCTCTTTAATCTACAGACATACGTGCACTCTCATCTGATTGAAATACGTGAATTGATGCTCCGAAGTGGTTGATCGATTCGGGTCTAACGAGTTACATGCCATGCAAAATTAACGGAGAGACGGAGAGAACGGCGGTGGTAAAGTACGATTGCATAACTGTATTTGAGGATAAAAGGCTTTTTCAACGCCGCCGCTAAATAAAGTGTAATAATGTAAAACCAAATGCTAAATTTGCATGGTCGATGGTCTTTCTAAATTCAACGTTATAATTAATCGACGTGCATGATGTCCACGTGCAGACGCATCGGCAGCTTCGACTAGAATAATAATAATAATAATGATGATGATGATGATGCTGATGATGCTGACGATGGTTAAAATTAATTTATATGCATAGGTTGCGGGGGCGGGGGCGCAACTATTGTAAAATTAATTGCCCATTTAAATATTAATATAGGAATATGTTGTTGGGCGAGACGTCAAGGATTCGAATTGTAAATCGAATTGTAAATTGTAGATAACAAAATGACATTTTCATAAGAGCAAGAAAATTATACAATACAAACACGTGGCACATACGCGGAAGGTACAATAAATTCCGAGCAAATAGCTGGGCAAACAGCAAATACTTCTTATTAATACTCAAACATGCTTTATTGTTTACAGAATGTATTTATCTTAAAATGACACCTTCGTTATCGGTGTAAATAATGTCACGAAACCCACCCTAGTAGTACAAAACTCTAGATAGATTATCTACTTTGGCCAATATTTTCGGTTCATATTGGTGGAGAAAATGACGCATTCGAGAGAAATTAAATTTTTTATTATTCGTAATTGCTGTTACATCCCAATCGTATTTTTTTTTTTTTTCATTCTTTCTTTCTCCCCACGTTAATTAAATTTCAGATGTTTTTGTCGTCAAATTTTCATTCTTTGTTTCGCGTATCTTTACGGCAATCTGACCATAAATAGCATATGATAAAGGAGAATGACTTTCGTCGGGAACGTCTTACATAATCCCTTCCAACTCTGCTCTGAAAGAATAATTGTTTACTCGAAAATTATACGAAATTTAGCCGAAATATAATCGAGGATGCCAGACCGACTCATAAAAGTAAATACGATGTTAAAAACAAATGTTCAAAAAGTAATTTCATTGGATTCCCAATTGGCTAGCTTCCGCTTGCTCGAGTAAAGATTTAAATAAACGGATCAACTTCTTCAAAATCACAATAAATTCGAAAACTGCTGTAAAAGTTCGATGAAATCGGCTCACTTTTCAGAACTTGGCTGTGTAAGGCTGAAAAATATATTTTTTTTAATTTTCGCGCAAATATTCTTAACCTACTTGCATAATTTATATTTATTGTATGGACTTAACTTTGACAGATGGGGAAGTGAACCGTACGCTTTTATATTTCGTTATTTTTCTTTATTCATTCACCCGAACTCAAACATTGTAAAGCACTTTGTGTGCGAAATTTAATTAAAATCTCTTACAAATATCACTAGATTAAATAGTATATTTAAAAATTGGAATTAAAAATATTGCTCAGGCCCAGTGTATTAGATGAAATAGTTTTAGAAAAATAATAAAACATTGAAAAAGAGTTCAATTGAAAATCCAATTAAATCAATGGCGAAGGAGGTTACGAAGTAAATTCTATCGACCGTCAAAAGATTATCAAATTATTAAAAGGAATTACATTTTTATTATTGTGGAATAAATTTTTCTAATATTTAAATAAATTTCCACACAAATCATTTATAGGAAAAAAAACCATTATTAAACACATAGAATGAAGTAAATGCAAATTTATGATAAACTGAAGGGGAAAAAAATTAATTTTAATTCAATAATTTTCATTCAGCTTCTGTAATTCGTTATTTAAATTTTCCGCAGCCTTGTACAATATAATTAAATGATTTCAAAACAAATGTATTGCAAAGATAAGATAAAATTCCGAGTATTTTTTGAGTTTCATTTGCCATTTATACCTTAACTTTTTCGATGAACTAATTAATTTACAATTTTCAAGCTTTTGTTAAATGCAAGCAAAAAAAAAACAATTAAATAAAATTACAAATAATTGAAATGTAAATTGTGTTGTGTGCATATTACGCCGTTAATGGCTTGCAAGATATAAAGGTAGAAGAAAGTTATAAACGTTTAATTAAAAACTGTAATGTATAAAATAACATCTATAAAGGTTGACAAACAATTCATTGCATTAAAAACAAATTGGCATAATGTAAAATTATAAGAAAATAAATACTAGGACTACTAACGAAGGATTAAAATGCTTAATCTCCTTGGACGTATCGTGTACCTTTATTTACATATACTTACTCGGCAAACAAAATATAAATTACTTTTGAAATTAATTTCTTTTTTTGTTTATCAAAATCAATATTATCCGAAATACAATAGATAAGTACAATTTGAAAATTGAAAATTAAAAACTTTTCATTTCATTTGAACGGCATTTTTAACTACATTTTCATTGTTATTCATTGCTCAAAGTACATAACAGAATTTACATTATTTTTGTTGGAAAGTTATATTTTCATTTCACGAGGACAAATAGGCGCGTAAAGAAATATATTTAATAGACATTCGAGGGGAAAAAATGTACAACAGTATTTAACGCTCATAAGACCAGAAGAATCCTCTCTATATTCCCAATTCTTAATATTTTGCAATCCCTTACATATACAGTTGGCTTCGATATCAAAATTGAATTCCATGTTTGAGTTTTATTATTGGTCTTGAAAATTATCTCTCACTACTTTTCTCTAATTACAATTATCGTTTCATTAGGATTTAAGCGAATGGATTGCCTACTGCAAAACTTGCGTTAACCCACAGAATTTAAAATATCCTTTCGATATATTCGAGACTTTATTCGTATGAGAATTTATAATTTTACGCAATATTTATTCAACAGTATATGATTTATTTATAACGTTTTCAAGAAATATGCATAAAAGACGCGAGCAGGCAGATAGAATGTTAGGATCAAAAAGTCTATTAACGGTAAGAATAATCGCATTTCCGACAGCTTGCAACGCAATTACAAAGAAAATGAGGTATTGAGGAAGATTTTGGACAATAAAAAGTTGATAAAAATCCAGAGACTATATCGATAACGTGGCGGCTCATAGGAGTTATATGGGAGGGAGGCCTTATCTCGGATAATTCGCGTAACTCAATTTCGGGAAACAAAATCCTAATAAACTCGGGGAAAAGAGGAGAGGAGATGGGAGGCCGAGTCGAGGAGGCTAAGACAATGCTCGTGGGAAATAAAATAAAGCGTGAAAATCAGTTATACGAATCAGATCGATGAATCGAGCTCCTCTCATACACGTATATATACACGTATATATATATATATATGGCAAGTGGAATAAAATACAAGAACGTGGCAGGACTATCATCAGGCGTTATAGGCGTAAGCCGCCGCTCCTGATTTATTCGATTTTTCGCCTCAAGAATAAGGAGTATATATCGAAGGCATATTCGATAAAAAGTCTATTTCCACGTCGAAATTGTCTTTTCGCAGCTTAGGTAAAAGCGGTGTACATGCATGCGTTTATAGGAGCGAGGGTGCGAATATCATGGCGGGAGAAATCATGGCAACGCAATAAGGGGAGCCTGTTGGCTGGGGGTTGGGAGGGGGATGGAAAGAGAGAAAGACACTTACTTAGGCGTCTGATGTTATGTTGGATGGTGTTGGCAGCGCACGTAAGGAAGGATAATAAAGCATCGCATCGCAAGTGTCGTATTATTCGTGAATAGTTGGTAAAAGTCAGTCGAATGCGCGGAGCCCAATGAAAACAGTTATTATTAATATCTCCTGTATTTATTATAGGACTTGGAGTTCTTGTACTTTTTTAATGGGGCGCCCAATAAAACGACACATAAAATCTATGAGTCAGGCTTCATATATTTTCGTGTACAAAGCATCCCATTAATGGACGTTTTTACGAGTATTGGCAACAGACCCAATTCTACAATAAATTCCAATGATCGAATCAATGACTTTTATTGCCGAATATGGGGATGGAAATCTGATAAATTTCTACAAGTTAAGGATAATCGCTTGATTTAGACAGTAGAGAAAGTAGGCTTTAAGGAGTGGACAGCGCACACATTACATCGTGTATTGGATATTTTGCGGTGGAGCGATAAACAATTTAACAAGTGCTTGCTCGTTAATATTATTCCTCATATTTTGAAACCCAATTTTCATAATTATCAAGCGGGCATTGGGTCAAATGTATGGTCATTCGTTGTTTTTTACATTTTGCGAAATTGTCGTGAAATTGTGAATGAATTGTATTTGGTGCGCGGCCGAGGAAGCTTCGTCTATATGAAAAGTGTCATTTTCGTAGAAATTAAGCGACAATTGAAAGAATATCTGCCAATTTGAGAAATGCTTTTTTAATACGAGCGCTCGCCCAATAATCACGCGAAAGAATGCGTGGGATTTCGATTGCGTGGAATTGGTAAAGAATTATTCGGCAACATTTTCCTAAATTAAGAATCGCATTGGCTTTTTAACCGATTGCCAATTATAATTCGAAAGGCAAAAAAGAAAGAAAAAAAAAAAGTCACATTATGCATGACTTTTCCTTGCGCGGCAATTATTCCTCGAACAACGCCAGCGCCCATTAATGCTAAAAGTAAAAAAAAGTAAAAAAAAAAAACGCCATTATAATGAAAATCTGCCAATATGAAATATTTATTGATGGCAAGTCCGGCTAAACTCGATAAATTCGCCTAGTGACAAGAGTGGCGGAAAAATTCGTCTAAATAAATCAGCCGGCAGCGGCATCGACAGTCACAAACGAATCACAATATTCGCTTCGTTAACTCACACACGCGGAGCAATGCGCGCGCGTGCGGGTGCGTGTGCGTATAGACTCGGGGCATTATCGCAGCAGCGCTCATTTCTCGCTTTATTCTCTCGTTCGTTTGGAGTTGGCTTGCGCAGGTGCTAACATCCGGTAACAAGCACGATCTTGTGGTGCGCTCCAGTCACGTATGTGGAATCGCTATGCGCACAATTTTCAGTACCTTGATGGCCTGCAATAAAACAGCCCGAGAGTGTGTGTGTGTGTGCGTGCGCGCATTATCCATATATTGTCAAAGGTAGAGAGCTCGCACTTATTATGCAGTGGTTACTTCTCGCAAACGCGTAAACTCGGAGAAAATTCCATAATACCTTAAAGCACGGCGGTAAGTATCACATATTCATCTAGAGTTCTGGAATATGCAATTGAATAAAAATGCAAGAGGACCGAGAGAGTGTACATTTACGCATATTAAATCAAAGTTTAATTAAAATCTTTTTTCATTTTTTTTATCCTTTTTGCATTTTAATATCTTTTTAATATATCTTTTTAATGTTAACGTTATGAGGATAAATTGAAGTAATGCGATTCCGTTATTATTGCTATCGTTACTGTTGTTGTTGTTGTTGTTCTTGTTGTTGTTGTTGTTGTTGTTGTTGTTATTGTTGTTGTTGTTGTTGTTGTTGTTGTTATCGTCGTCGTCGTCATTAGCAACAACAACGACATCAGCATCACTTTCGTAGCATTTCAAAGCGTTTAAATTATAACTTAAATTATAATATTTATTTATGGCAATCTATCTCGTCTATGATACTTTTTATGGAGATACATTAATTAAACTCTATGATAAATGAGTGAAAGTGCGAGGAACTGAAAAAGGCAGTCGAGATTTGCTCCACAATTAATATGTATTAGGATGTACGCTTAATTAAACGTTGGCGCTTCAATTTTCTACGAATTTGGCCTCGAGGACTAAATTAATGTGATATTGCAATTGGTTTTTTTCTCGTTTGAATTTACGCAACATACGAAAGCAAGTACTTTTCGTGTCAGTTTTGCGAATATTCGGCCTGCCATAACCTAAGCTCAATATACAAAGCTATCGATTCCTACGGGAATTCAGAAGGCGATAAATAATTCTTCGTATTTAGACACATGAAAACTGAAAATAATTAATGAACATTTTAAAGCTCTGTCGCACTTAAGTATTCACCCTGACAAATTATATATTTCCAGAATAACTTCATTTACGGCATGGGAGCAATGGGAAAGCCCCTCCACACATGGATACACATCCACGCCATAATCGCATGGCAAAGAATTAGTCTCGCACGACCGCGAGACAATCATCCAGAGCGTTTGCAAAAAATCTAGCAAATTATTCGAGCGCATTGTCTCGCGTAGCAAAAATCTCTCTATGTGCGTGTGCGTGTGTGTGTGTGTGTGTCGTTGCCAGTGTTGCTAAGCGTCGAGTCTCAAGGCGAGGGCCATTGATAACAGCCATGTTTCAAAGTCCCCGTAACGCGCCTTCCAACACACTCCTCGACATTCCAATACAAGGAGCGAGCGAAAGAGTTTAATGACGCGAGGCCCCAACACTTTCCTGAATATGCGCGTATCGGAGGGTGGGTGGGGGAGGGGGTGGGAGTGAGTATTAGCAGCTAGTCGTCCGTTAAATGCCACATTTACCTTGGAATGGCCGACTTATCCGGGGGGGCGTTGCTGAGCGATCGTGCGTTCAATGTTGCACTTCAATGGCACACCATACACCTTAGTTGGAGCACGGCCTTGGGCTCGCCGTGTCATTATCGTAAATTGATGGGAAGGGATGTTTGGGGTAAGGGGCTGCATTAGGAATAAAACAGGGCCGAGGATTCTGATGGGAATATCATTTACAGGATGCTGTGCATGGATTGTTGGGAGGCATTGAGGGGGGGGTTTGGTATGTGGACGGGTTCTGAAATTAAAGTAGGTCAACTGACAAGCCAAACGATGTATGGAAAATTAGGGAAATGAATTATCGAATGCTTCCCAATTGGCCTTTACATTTCACATAGATATTTCATTTATTAGCTACGAGTGGCTGAGCTACGTAATTCCTATCAGAAATTCAATCATCGACTTTATTGACTTTTTCCACCCATCTGCCAAAGCGTACTTTTAACACCCACTTTCGCCATTTATGCGATTAAGGAGGAAGCGCGCATTTGTACATAATTTTCATATAAAACGCAAGAGTTTCCTCGTTTATCCATAAAAATTTTTCATTGGAACACGGAGCCCGATACGGTTTATTAACACCTGTCCAGAACATTAACAGCCGAGTGTATTGCAAAGGTAGTCATTTACAGTCATTTATAGTCATTTATAGTCATTTATAGTCATTCGCCCAACCCACAGCTCCGCAATATGTTTTACGAGCAATTTATATAAGATTATATTGCAAAGAGAATGACTCTTGGATAATTAAGATGATTATATTTTTTTGTCTTCTAAAACTTTACCTGCGTATTGAAATTGTTGTTCGAGTTATTTTTAATTCAAAGAACTTTGTAGATGTGCACACGCCCACGCGGCCAATCATTTATTAAAGTGATTGATAAGATTATTAGTTTAATGTTTGTCGGCTAGCTGAGTGACGACATTGACTAATATCACGTGGGATAATGTTTCACGAGTCTTTTTATGCGGCTAGTGCAGAAAAAGACACAATAATGCAAATTGTATACTTTTATAAAAGTACAAACGATACGATGTAATTATTCGTGTTTCATGCAGACGCTGTTGATGAAAGTGAATGCGGGGTGGGGGTGGGGTGGGGCGTAGAAGTAAATACCGATTCTCGTGTGCAATTGCTGCATATAGACGTGGAAAATGCAAGTAAGATTTTAAAGGGGCAAGTAGTCGTGTATGGGATGTAAAAATGTGCTTGATACAACACTTGGTTCGAGGGTATATAACTTAAGTTGCGCTCTCTCGCTTTAGCGTTAAATGTTCTTTCGCTCAAGTTGCTTCTCATACAGTTTGTAAAGCGAGCGATAAAGCCTTGGGGCTACATTTAATAGGTATTTTTCCAGAAAGCAATTAACATTCGAGTGGAGTGCATTATATAATCGAGTGTGGCGTAACTCGGCAGAATGCTTAAAATACGACACCGAGTACACTCTTGGACCGGATGTACGGCTAAGTAATTGCATTGGAGCTTGGGTTGAGCTTGGGTTGAGCTTGGGTTGAGCTTGGGTTGAGCTTGGGTCGAGCTCGCAGTGGAGGCTTGACACCGTCGAGCTCGATTTTCCGATGACGGACGAGGAAGAGGAGGGGCGGGTAAACAAAATATCCCCCCGAAAGCAGCGGCGTAGCACGCGCTCCCAACATTATCCGCCAAGCGATCGTCTAAGTAAAGATTGAGAGGCGCGCGAGGTCCGCTTGTATTATTCGTACGAGGTGGCAATCACCTGTTGGGTTATAAACGAAGTTAACCGCGTCCCACATATGCCCATTACCCAGTGCCATTAATTCCCCGGCAAACAAGTTCGTGGGCGCGTTTTATTTTATGGGCGACGACGACGACGACGACGACGACGACGACGACGACGACCAAGGAGAAGCGCGATCATTTTTTTACGAGCGGAAGCTTCGGGAAACATATTTTGTTTCGTAATGGCACTTGGTCATTTTATTTGCGGAACTCGGCCCTCGAGCTACAACATGTTATATACTGCCTGAGCTATAGTTAACTTTAACAATGGGAGCCATTGAGCTTACGACTCCGGCCCTTATCTGCCGACTCTTATAAGTGTTTTTGCGATTAATGCGCTGGTAATTAGGAAATGAAGCGCATCGCGTGAAAGGCAGAGATGTGGACGATGGCATTTTAATTTTTAATGCGTCACGCTCGTGACTTATCGGAAAAAGCGAGTCCTCGAGCGATATTTATGTATCGAGAAAGAGCAGAGGTATTGAATTTTTTTCTCATCTTATACTGGCATAGAGATGCATATACGTGTGGCATTGTTGTCTTGTGTTTCTTCTAATTGTAAGATTTCGGGGAGGCGGGAGGTCGGGAGGAGTGAGAACGTAAGTAATAGAAAGCCATCTATGGCTTAAAATTTGTCCTAAATCAAGTCGAATCCTGAAAAAGAATGATTGCACGACTTAAACACAAATTTCCTGAATACCAGATATGTTATATATGCATGCGCTAAAAAAAGTCATTTCCATCAACAAAATTCACCGTCGAGCGCATTATGCTTGAATTATCATGCTTTGGAAAAATTATAGAGTTACATAGTCACTTACTTTATTAAAACTAATATTTATATACTTTAGTTACTTTCAGTTCATTGAGTATATTTAGCCTAGTAAATTAATTACTAAAACTAACTGAGTACAAAAATCAACACTGTAAACTTATAACGAACACTAATACCTTAATTAAATTTGAAGCCCAATTTGTATACTATAAAATCAAATATATAATGAAATTAAATATTGTAAAATTAATTCTTATAGAATTATTTCACATTTATATATGTATATATATATATAGTTCGTCGTATGCATTAATAACTCAAACTACTTATTTATTAAGAATAATTATCGAGTATTTAGTAGGGCACTTAAAGTTTTCCCTCGTTACGTCCATAACCTGCACATTGAAAATCTAAAACACATTTGTCGAATAAATCGAATAAACAACTTCTCCAACAATCCTCTCCGGTAACCCCAGCACCTATCCTGGCTAACAAACAGCACAAAAAATTAATACAATTGTTTTCATTCGGCCTCAAGATTATCAAATTGATTGGAATTGTTTTGTAAGTAATGGCGAAGGCTTCGATGGGCCCATCCACCAAAGTACACCCAACTATGGTAAACACACACACACACACACAGCCAGCCTACGGAATTCAATCACCAACTTCTCGATCCTATTAAGCGCCATATACGTTATGTATTCCATTAGATAACGAAACGTACGGGACTCATAACTGAAATTCGTCAGGCACAAGGCAATATTCGTAAAATATTTTGGCCGGCCAGAAGCAGTGGCTGCGTTGCCAGTGGCGCAAATAAGAAAGTCCGCTTATTTTTCAAATTCCACTTAGCATAGCCCGGCAGGTCTGCAGATCTTCGTATTGTTTGAGGAATAACCGGCACATTCGCGATATTAACTCCCCGCTCCCCCTCCTCAATCTCAAATAATCTGCCGCGCTTGTGACAAACAGCCCACCCCCTACTCCCGCCCTCAAGTACAACTCCAAAAGGACACTCAATGCAATTATCCGCCGGAGTTTCCACGATGAAGAAGATGGAGGAGCGAATGGTGGTATTCCTCAATTACTCGCGTCCCTGAATACGAACTCGAACGTGGAGATCGAGCCCGTAGGCGAGGCCCCGGACGCCCTCGAGGATCGCCTCGTAGGCGGCGCCAAAGTTCACGTCGACCGCCATTCCGCGACTGATTCGCTCCGCTAAACAACTACTATCGCCAACACAGTCGAACTTGATTGGGTAAACGGCGCATTCTGCCAAGTCAAACGGGCGAATATCAACGGGAAATGTTAATGCGCATCCCTCACGTACTCCATAATTATTGCCACTGTGAAAGAGTTGCAAATTTGGCAAGAAATTTGCGGCCTTTGAGGCGGCTCGTGGAGCTTCGGAGCTCAAATATCGCAGTTTGACGAGCGATTGCCAACAAACTAAGGCGTCAAATTATCAAACATATACACTATAGTAAATTATAATTAAAAATACACGCTCGTTGGTGTGCTTTATGCATCCTTTATATCCGTGCGCACACACGCACGCGCAAATAAATATGTACAAGAATTTTTTTTTGACGTCTCTTAAGCACGTTAGTTATTTCGAAATTCAGTGAGTTTAACAACACTTTCTTTTTTTTTTTTCAACGAAGAAATTTACTTTATTTATTTACTGGAAATGCATATTATTTATCCTCTCATTTAATAATACAGACTCGTTTGCACTCGGTTGCAAACTCGATGTTCAACAAAATGAAAAAGAAAGGAAAGACGATATCTATAGTAGGTAACCTCGAAAATTACAATGTAAATAGTTTAAAGTGGTAAGAATATGTGAATCTTTGCACGGCGAATCAAAGAAATTTTCATTAAATCCAAATGTTTCGTAATTATTAAAAATAATTAAAAGGAACTTTTTAAGTTATATTAACGGATATATTAACGGATAGAATATTAGCGGCGAAGCAATCGATATTAGGATATGAAATACAGATATGCGCGTTTCGTTAAGGACCGACATGTTGAATTTTGTCAATAAGATCGGCATAAACCAAGTACACGTAATACTAACGAGACTCTTTCAGGCTCTCCCTTTTGTGCTTTTCCAATGCTTGTGGAAAATATCTGGAATAAACCTTTGCGAAATTTAGCCAGACAATGGTGGCCATCCCTGTATTACTACTACTACCCCCTCTCTCTCTCTCGGTACACTACGACCTCTCGCCTTCCCTTTTATACTTTAAATAATAAGATGCTTGCCCTACGGTCCACACATTCCCTTCCGACTAAATAAATATTTGCTAAATTATTATTATCATTCAATCGATAATTCGAACAATAATGTGGGACAAAAGGGGACCTATTCCATTCAAAGTCATCCTACTCCTTCACCCAATAAGACTCTCGGATCTTATTATGCATTGATGGAGCAGTCGCCTTTACTTGATAATCAGCACCCAACTCTCGCCGCTTCCAGGAAACACCCGTAATACACCCTACGAGGGTATAATTAACCGCTAGCTTAGAATCCATACACAACCCTCGCGATTAATATGCACCAACACCCCCGAGGCTCGCATTCAATCGCCAAGTGTTCTATAATTTTTCAATACTGCTTTAATTGAACGCTTTAAATAATGCAAAACTAAAAATTATATACTCTCCACTGGTTGGGTGCAATTATTGTACGACTATTGCAAGTGTTCACTACTCCTTGCTAATATCCGTTACGTGGATTGGCCCTTATTTACTGCTATTATGCTACATTTGTTCCTTAATTTTTCTTATATGCCCAACCGAGGCATTGGTAACTTTGATTTCGTCTATCATTCAATAAACAATCTTTTTAGTGGTGTTTTAAATAATATTGGTGGTAAATGTTCTGAAATTCTAAGCGTAAGGATACCATTGAAACAGCATGTAAATAGGAGTTACTTTTTGTATTTAAAATTCAAACAAATGGATTAATCTACGAATAGCAAATAAATATCAATGCTTTTATAATGCGTATGGAAATGTAATGTGAAAGCAATCTCATTGAATTAAATATTCTGATACTTTGATTTAAAATGACATTCAATAATACGTAATTGTAGATAGAATAAGAAATAATTTTTTATATATTATAACGTGTGCGCGTATTATGTAAAAATAAAATACAATAATCTAAACTACGTAATAGTATACAAAACAATAAAGTGCCTATTAGAGAATAAATGAGTATAAGGATGTTATTTGTGAATAATCATTAAAAAATGTATTATTTACAACTAAAATCTTTATGTTAATTCATAACTATATGTATTATATTCAATTATACAAGTGATGTATAATTAATATTGCAATCGTTATTTCTAATTATTATTGCAATAATTAATCATGCAATTAATCGTATAATCATCCATATGGAAATAGCGTAAGAATAAAATCACTTACTTCATAAATGCATTAAAAGTACGTGAAGATTGTAAAATGAATTCTTTATGGCAGAAAAACTTGGTCTAATTATTTAATTTCGTACTGGAAAGTGAACGATACAATATTTTAATAGAAATACTATTTTAATGTGCAAACGAATAGTTACAAACACCAATGAACAATTGATGTAGCTGTGACATGACATGGATGATTGATGAAGATAATTAATGCGCATGTAATTGCTGGTTTTGCTTTGAATAATGAAAGTAAAGGTAAAAAATTTATACAGAAAAAAGAAAGTGGCGTGAAATAATAAAGAGAAACGTAGATATAAAATAACTTGATTTAATTATAATTTTAATATAAATAAATGAATTGTAACTAGGAACTTATAAAAGGTGTTGGAGACACAAAAGATATGAAAACAAAGAAGAAAAAAATGGTAAAATTGAAACTTATAAATTTAAAATTTTAACACAAGTATGTCAGACCCATAGTAAATAAGAGCAACATTTGACAATAAAAATTAATACAAATGAAATTAATTGTACATGAAAATTTGTTTGTCAATTATTCATAAAAACGCAGCACATTTGTAATTATTTACGTATATACCCGCACGACTCGATCCAAATAACTACAAAAGAAGTTCTACGAGTGTGAATTCAAATAATGCACTCTTAGAACATTTTAGGCGACAAATGCGTTGACTGTAATACTTGTAATTTTTTAGTAACAAAATAGATTACGGCAGAAATTCAACTTGCATAGTAAAGAAATTTAATCTGATGAAATTAAGGAAGATCTGGAAGGATTAAATATTCAGTTGAAGTATCTAATACATTTCAATTATAGGATAACTTAGAAGATAATAGAAATAACGATAAAGCAGAGGTAATATGAATCGAGATAAGAAAACTGATCGAGGAAGCTTTAAAAAATCAAAAATAGCTTTTGTGGAAAATCGTAAGTGGAGGCTGTAATTTAACAGGAATTATTATGGGACTGGAGAGCGGGAATTAAATATATAAAAGTGTCTATAAGTGATACTTTTTAAATTTTGCATTGATGATAATAAAGTTGCGGAAGCTCGTCGAGGGATCAGAAAATTGAATTAAGGATAATGACGTTATGGTCACGTAAAGCTATAAAACAAAAGTAACAATGAAAAATGTTTAAGCTGCATTCAATTTCGTATGGGATAAAATGTAGCAACTTGTAATGAATATCACTAGTGTGCTGCACTTACTGGATGGACAAATTATTTCGATTAAATATTTACAAGAAAGTGAACCGTCGCGCAATGATATACTTGCCGCTGAACTTTTATATAGATAGATGTGGTTTTCAAGAAAAGTCTTTACCAAACAACTAAAGTGCAGTAAAGTCGCGAAAAATGATGAACTAGTTCATTTAGTGATGAAAGTCAAAGCAAGTGCAATAATAATTAAAGCCTACGTGCATTTATTTCGCCCTTTGGAGGGAAATATTTCAACTGATTTTATATATTAAACGGCAAAATAGTAATACCATTTGACTGTCATTTAATGCAAAAAATAATGTAAGATCGAGTGGACAATTTTGCAAAATACATGTTATAACTATAATTACAGAAATAACTACGTTCCACTTTCTATGACGTTGGAAAAATCCGTGAAATCTAGATAAAAGTACAAAGTATTCATTGGTAAAAATAAATAATGAGAGTCCAATGCTAAAGTAAACTTGAAACATATTACAAAGACAGTGATCTTTTGGAATAACAGCAATTGTGTAATAGAATAAATTTTTTTGATAATAAAAGCCCTTCATCTAAAATAAAAGCCGATTATTATTTTGCTTTATCCTGTTGACCCATTGTCCTCTTAAGTAAAAGAAAAATTCAAATAAGCCTAAGCTACATCGCCCAACCAATTTCATAATAATAACCTGCTTAACGCGTAAAAATCCATCGAGGGACGAATTGCAAGAAAAACACGGCGAATTTTCGCCAACTCCTGAGCCAAGAATCCATCCAATTATCCACTAAAATATCGTAACGTATCGAGCCGCCATAAATATTGGATCTCCAGCCGAAGCGAGTAGCATTAAGTCATCCGTCCCCCGGCAAGATTTACTTTCCCACGAAAAGAATCGCGTCCCGGCAACCCCGGACTCGCAGAAGGCAAAGGCCTCCTGACGTCACTCACCCGCCGCCGCACCAGGTCCCCGTTCGCCCGCTCGTGTCCGGGGCGAAATGCCCGCCAGGCTGACCCCGAACCCGTCGCCCACGTGCCCCCGACGAGGTGCACAAGCCCGGCTCGATGAACCTCACCCTCGAGCAAGTTCAGCAGTGCGCTCACGTGCGTGCACGCGTCAACTGCTCGTGGTGACGCCGGACGACGATATCTCTGACAGGTGGACACCTCTCGATTCCATGTCAGCGATGCTCCCGAGCTCGCCGAGAGCTGCATCGCTCCGCTGAATATGAACACCTGTGGCCCAGTCTTTCCCTTGCCATTCGCTTGCCAATATGTGCGAGGCGAGGTTCATCGGTGTCGTAGAAGCTGCGGAGCTCTTGGTTAGTGTGTGTGGCCGATAGGGCGAGGTGAGGAGGAGGAGGAGGAGGAGAAGGAGGAGGTGGTGGCGGTGGTGGTGGGGGAGTCGTGGCTGCCAATAGCCTTGGAATGTTGGTGGGGTGGGGGTGCGGCGGGGTGGGGGTGGGGTGGGGGGAAGATATCGTTTATTGTCGCGGAGCGGCATGTTTGTTTTGGTAGTGTGGCGTCGTGTAAATTCGATTCTTCTCTGTCTTTCTGCTTGCTGTTTGCGATAAGATAGTACGATTAGGGCTGAGATTAGGGCCAGGCGAATAAATCAATTTGCAATTAAATTATGATTCGAGTTATCCGTTTTGTCAGCGCCTGCGAATAAGAATTTCTCTCCCAAGTAGGTTATAGGCGGATTCAAGTTTCCTAAAGGCCAACTTATGTATGGCGTGTATAGATAAATGAGGAATACGCAAGTTTTGGAAAAGTCAGCACTTTATATAAATAAATCATTCGTCTTGTTTTCTTAAAGTTTTTCGAGTGGCATTATGAAATGAGCATAAAAGGGCCATTTATCTCTTATTATTATGTAATTTAAATAATTTTCTAAAGTTAATGATTTATCTATTTTCGCGGGTACATTTGCGAAGGAACACTCTGTAAAGTTTGCACTTAAAAGAAATTGACTGGAGCGAAAGGAGCGATGTTTTCCATTACAAGACATTACTCGGCACTTCTCAGATGTTCAATTTTATTTTACCCCCCCCCCCCCGAAAATCTGTATTATCTCGTTAGATTTCACGGGATTCGATGAAGATTCCGATGGAAGCATTCCACAAGCATTATAAACGTGCGATAAGGTAAATATCATTGAAAAGCTGATGAAAAGAGCGAGGTCGGAAAGTTATTTATTTCAAGGTTAGCTAATTATAATTTAAAACTGCAGCAATATTCCATAAGCATTAATATTGTATAACTTTTAATTACTTTCTTGCTATAATAGTCAAGTCAGGAGTACGTCAAAAATATAAATAAATAACATTGTAATCAGTCACATCGTACTTATTCTGAAATATAATTAAATGGCTCTAGAAACAATATAGAAATATATATACTTAAATGTACAAAGAGAATCTCAAAAACATTTGCAATTCAGCATGACGACAAATATTTTAATTCGTCAAATTTTCTCAATTATTTATTATTTATTGCCTGACTTATAGCCTCAATTACTTACAAAAGTATTTATCGTAGTTTTATTTCATTTTTAGAAATTAAGAAGGTTTTCTCTTCGCAATTAAAGATCGAAAAGAAGAAACTAGATAAAACCGTATCATCCTTTACGACTCCGACAAACGGAGTTGACCTTCCTAATTACGGGGAAAACTTAGAAAAATGCGAAAGCAGTTGATTAAATAACATAAAACATATATATATATCTATATATTTACCGAATGGCTTCCTAATTTAAAAAAGGATATACTTTCGAAATACGATGAAACCATTTAAAAACCTATTTCTTCTTTTTTTACACTTTTATGATTAAAATGTCTGTATATTAATTATACTTATTATTAAATACAGATTATTATAGTAATAATACCCACACATATATATATATATATCAGTTTAATTACAACTATTGTAATATATTAATAGAGAATATTCGTTTATACGAAATGAAAACTTTAACTAGAAAAAATAATTGTCGATAAGTTTCCAAGGATCAACTCGATTCCTAATCGTAGTTCTAACCTTAGCTGTCCTTGTTCAACGAATGCACTAGATGCGTTGGAGGAAATTGCGACTGGGCTGGGACGAAGAAGAAGAGAGGCCACTTTAATGCAATCGGTGGAAGAAAAGCGTGAGGAAAAGCGCGAGTGAAAGCGGTGATACGAGGACAATCAGGTCCCCGTTCGACATGATAACAGACGATTTTCGGTAAATCTGCTACCAATTGCTGTCTCTGTTCTAGATAAGCCCGTTGTACACATGCAATGTAGATCTGTGCTCTAATTATTTGTCACAATGTAACGCGTCTTAGTTGTCAGAGAGTAAGTAAAACAGTATCCCTGATAAAATCTATTCTTCTTTGCTTTATTATCTTGTTGATATTGGAGAGGTAGAGCAGCACTTTTAAGAAATTAATATACAAGTGTTATATATTATATGCATCAATGGCTTTGTATTATTTGACAATGTTAATAAATAATAATTAGTCAAGTATAATTGTTTTGTAATCGATGATTTATAATGCTGTAAATAGTGGAGTAATATAAGCATCGAACAATATTTTAAGCATTGAGTATTATACTCTAATAATCAATAATCAATAACACATTTTTGTTTGTAGAAAAGCGCGTTATTACATTGTAATGAGATTCGCTTAAGAAGAAAACTTGCACAATATCTCCCCATCTAATAATTCAATATCGCATGCCGTAGAATGAAAATGTTAAAATAAAAGCTTAAAATATTTGGAAAATAATCTTTGATAAATTATCTTATTAATATTAACTTTTTCTGCAAAATTCCAAACGAAAATAACTAAATTTTCACATTAATAAGTCACGTAATATAATAGAATCTGTGAGCTTCTGAAATCTTAAAAGTTATAAATAATTTCAAGATAATTAATTTACAATACACCTAATATACTTGCATATACATATTTGTATATTTATATGTTTATGCGTGTGTGCGCGTTTGCCTGTATAAATTTTCAAATTTGAGGATGCAGCTGCCGAGAACTTTCGCAACATTTTACGATTCATCCAAGAGTTTTGCATAAAAATGTTAAATACTTTTAAAGAGCAAAATCTGTAAAAAAAGATATTTACATTTTTAGTTTAGAAACGTATTTTTTCAAAATTTTCACTCGAGGCACGTCCACAAATATCAAGGCTCCAAGGTGTCATCTCCTCCCCTACATAGAAGCTACGCTAAATTGCTCTGCTCATTGTCAAATGTGTGCCGAGATTCATAAGATGATGAAAATAATGTTATTACAGGAAATAAAAAGGAAGCAGGACTTTTTCTTAAAATAAACTTTATTATTAAATGACTGAGATGATTGAATAAACGTCCGAATATCCGTCCGAAGTATCGACTCTTGTAAAGGTTTATATGCCAATATCTCAATTTATTTCTGTCTCCTGGGATGATAACTTTGGGGGGGGGGGAATTTTCTCGTCCTTATTATTCATTATAAATGTACTAATGAAAATCAATATTTATCAAGTAGTCGATAAAAATTGAGCACTCGCTTGATTCTAATGATTGTTGTTGCTCGAATATTCATTCATTGCCAATAGTTTCATGAGCCTTTGGCCATTGCTTTATTAATTGTCAAACTTGACTTTTCTTCTTAAAAAGCCCTCCTGTCAGTAAAGATTAAATGAAAAAAAAAAAAAAAGTAATACTTAAGATAAGACAAAGAAACTGTAATTATTACATTATCATCCATCGGAACTCTTTATCAAAAGCTGGAATGGAATACGGCAACTAAATGATTTATTATTGTACGCTCTTATCTCGATGAAATAGAATTGAAACAAACGTGCTACTTGAAGTTCCAATAACGAAGCAAAATATTTGCGACTCATTGAGTCAAGAATTTCGATATGAAAAATGCGTCAACGCAAACAATCACTGAGACAATAAGAACTCGCATAGAACGGTGCGCCAAGAGAGAGGGAAAATAAATTGAGAAAAAAAAGTAACCACAAAGCGTTGAGGAGCGATTGAGCTCGAGGCAGAGGGAAACAAAACAACTTGCCAGCGCAAAATGAGATCAGAACCATCCGAACCATTATACCGGAACATCGAAAGACCAAGGATACGAAGACTGGCGGAAATAGGCAGGAGCGGCTGCAAACATGGCGCTTCTTCGAACCGGAAACGAGGCAGAAGACAAAACTTGAGATCCCGAAGCCTATAATTGAAAAATCGAGGTCTCCTAGGCCGAGCTTATACTTTGGTGACGGAAAGCCGTACTTACTTTTCTCCCCGTGTGTCCGTCAATTGACTAGGGGGGGAGGGGGTAATGCAATGCACTGCTTAATATATAAATTGAATCAAATTAATAAAGATCAAGTTGCTAATTGCATTGAATTATTATCATTTGTCTAAGTTTATGAGGTTGTGCAAGGGTAGAAAAAATTCCAATTGCAATTGGGAAAGGAGAAGATATATAAGAGACATTTATGTAAACATATAAAAGAGATATTCGATAAATGAAACTAGTATCTTCATATTCCTAATAATATATTAAGAAATATCTCTGCTTCGATATATAAGCCGACATTGTAATATCTATTGGGACTTTAAGAAAAATCTTCAATAGATATCCACTGCTTTCGATAAGGATTTCAATTCAATATCTTCTTTACTTTATGTTTCTTGAATTTCTTTAAAAATCCAACCTATAAACTCGTCTTGCAATATTATTGTATAATACTTTTAATTACATACTATTCAATAGGATTCAATAAAACCAAGTGATCAAAGTATTTTAAAAGTGTAAACTGAAGCTTCATTAATTTGAAGGTAGAAAATAGGTCAGTAACTATATAAACATAATAAATTTAAAAACTTTAATAAATACGTGCATTTTTAATACAATTTCATATTAGACATAAACACAATTAAAGATACATAAGGATATAGAATAATTTTTTAAAGATAATTAATACAAACATAATGAATTATGAATGACATTTTATAATTTATTAATATGCATTGATATCAATCATAATAAATCACTATTTCCGAAGCTTATGTTTGCTTGAAAACAAATAAATATACAAAAAAAGAACATCAAATCATTTTGTCGATCTTTTAAAATTTTTCATTTGTCAACACTGGTATCACTACTGTAATTAAAACCCAAAGTACAAACTAAAATAAAATTCAAAGGGAAATATTATTCCATAAATACAATGTATTTATACGCGATACCACCATATATAAATATATATATATATATATATATATATATATATAATTTTTATATTTTAAAATATTTTATGATAATATTTTCAAAAGGTAAATTGTATACTTCTAAATCTCCTCTTTTCTACGAAAAGATTTATTTCGTTATTATTTTATTGTTATACAATTAAAAGAAGATTCTTCGCAGGTTAAAATAACATCAGTTGAGAATAAAGTATATTTCTAATGAAATAATTATAATCGGATATAATTATATTAATATATTTCAGTGTAATGACATAAAACAATCGCGTGCATTCATTTGCACACAAATTGAGGCTCAAAATGTAATAGAACAATTAGAATACAATGAGTGTTTAACGCTTTTTTATCAGTAATATTGCATTCTGTTTTTTTTTATAATAATCAAACATACTTCTTATCAAACTGAAAAAGTAAATAATATTACTGGAATATGTATATTTACATAATAAATTATGATTTAGTTAACATTAAATTTATTCAATATACTTGCATCTTTCAGGTCTTTAAAAAATACTGTTAAAAGATAATGACTTTACTTACTTATTTACTTGCACAAGTGCTTTTTTAGATATGAGAAAATGTGCTGACATACCCAGGTCTTAGAAATTCAAATTACACGCTAAACTCGTATTTGCAGAATACAAGTGATAAATTTTTAAAATACTCACACGTGCGCCCATTATAATGATAATTAAAAATAAGAAGAAAGTATTGCACGAAGAGGGAATACAACCAAAATGAATGAAATGACACATTTCATATGAAAACCTCGAGTAAATATTAAAATCATATACATTTTCCATATACACCAATGTACAATATTTTACGTGTGATTTGATTTAAATATAAAGGCATAAATAATTTGAGTTTTTTAAACATCAATTTACTTAACATAAATTTCTATAGTTTAACCAATTTTTTAATAAATTTTTTATGCTCTTAACTACACGGCAATTCGCATTGAAATGTCTACTCAATATTTTACTATTCATTTGCATTTAATTAAATTCGAATATTGAAATTTACATTTGCGTATTAATATATTCTCCTTGCATTCGATGTAATACTGGAATAAAACTCACCATTGTCGACAATTTATATAAAATAATTATGTACCTTGTGATCAATATAAGAAAGATCACCTAAACATTTTATTAAAAACATATACATGTAAATTCATATACCTAAATAGTATAAATTTAAATATCTTAAAAAAGAAATGAAATAAAATATTCGTTTAATATATACTTCTAATGAATGACTGCAAAGTCAATTAATAAAGCTCTTTTAATTTAGTATTGCGCATTGAATTAAAGGAACAAAATTTTTTCATTTCCTTGAATGTAACACATTGTTCTATAAAAGTAGACCAAGAATCGCATTATTATTAGAAAGGAAAATGTCAAGTTACGTTATTTTCAGATCATATCACAGAATTATGTGGTTTTCCTTACCATCCATTTGCATGAATAGCAATATATTTTTCGCCTTACTTGATATATGTAAGAATTTAAAATGAGATAAAAGAATTTCAACATTTATACATTAGAAAATTAATAGAATATCACTAAATTTCTTAAGCAATGAAATTTTAAATATCAATTTAAATACACGAATGAAAAATAGGACACTAAATATAAAATAAAATAATAAATACATTGACATAAATATGGTATGAAAGTTAAAAATACACGTCTTGTTTCCTTTTGTAAAGAAATAAGAAAAAAATGATATTAATAATCTATTATTTTATTAGAAACTGTAAGTTTATTACTTATAACTTATTGATTTATAATACGAAAAGTTTTGAACATATAATAAAAATATTACTCTTCAAATATTCATAAGAAAAGTATTTGGAGTTATGAAATGTTGTTACAAAAATAAAATAAAACATAAATTTCCTAAGAATTGACGTAAAACTATATACATATATAAGCACACGACACAATACACGCGACACGAAACGGGTGTGTGTGTGTGTGCGCGCGTGTGTGTGGGTGCGCGTCTGACTGTCAGTCTGCATCTGTGTATGTGTGTATATTATTATTTATAGAACATTAGTCTTATATTCTTATAACACTAGAATATATTAGATTATATCTTGTAAATATTCCTTCTTGTATAAACATTTAATATAAAATAATTATTTTCATTTCTGCAAATTATAGAATTTTTAAAACTGAAAAAAGAAAATTTAATCAAATAATCTTTTCATCAGAACCTAATTGCTTAGATTAATATTAAGATTGCAAAATTATTGTTAATAAAATAACTAAGAAAATAAACATTGTAAAATGCCCCACGTTTAATTTATTTACATGCATTTTATAAAATACTTTCTATATAATATAACCTTTATTTATTACATTAAAATTTTATTACTAAAATACTTTTTCCTTTGTTATCAATTTCTAAATAAGCAAAAATATAATTTATAATTTAATATTATGTAACAGCGTATGTTATTTCTTAAAACTTTAATTTAAATTATCGATAATTAATTACATGTTTTTGACAAAATTCAATCAAGTATCACAAAATTTTCGATAAATTGCAAAACTATTGGTAAAATATGTAGATGTAACTTTTTGAAAATCAATGTATTAATAAATAATAACGATGATACGTATGATACTTATCGAATATAATAAAAATCTCAATATGAAGTTTTAAAACCTAAATTATAATTATATATTAAATTTAAGCAGTATGTGTGTCTTATATAAAAATTATTAAAAGTATTAAATTAAGTAGATGAGAGTTTCAAATTTTAAAAATGTGTAAGCTCATTGGTATATACTATTTAATTGTCTCTCAAACCATAAAAAGTTTAACAAGATAAAAATTAAATATAAAAAATCATATTATCAAAATTAGTATATATATATGTATGTATATATATAATAGATTTAATGAGCACAATAAGAGTGATGTATAATATTAAACGTTAGAATAATAAAAATAATTGTTTTAGCCCAGCAGATGAAGGCAGATAAAGCTACAAAAGCGATTTATGATTTATCTAAATAATCGAGATAATAAAAATGAAAAATATTTCGAGGAACAATCTTTATTCAAAGAGTGAAAAAGTATTTAAAAGCCATGTCAAAATTATGGCACGGCATAAAATACAATTTTTATCAAATGACATGTCTTTCAATAACGCTGTAGCAGAAAAATATTCAACTTCATGATATGTTTTTCGGACAGTTGGAAGCAAACTTGTCGAGAAAAAAGGGAAAAAAAAAGAGAGAGAGAAAAAAATGATAAGTGATGGACGTAAAATTTCAGAACTACAAGATTGAAGAAGATAACCATGATTGCATCGATTTTTTTCGTTGCAATTGGATTATACAACTTTTCTCCCCTCGCTCATGCGTGACTTATAAACTCTATGGAAAGAAACAAGAAAATCAAAAACGTTGACAGAAAAATAAGAGAAGACGAGGCCGCCTCTCACCACCGCACACACACATGCTGCATTCTACTTCCATTCCATCTTTAAGGAATCCCACACCCCATCCCCCCCCCTTCGGCAATATAGGAGGATCAACCTTCTCGGTTTCGCCTCCAACCCCTAACGACCTGGGCTCGACTTTGTCTCCCTGTGCACGAAGTGACCTTCATAACATCGGGGGTCGAGTTTCGATGTCGGACATCAGTCACAGAACGAATTTTACGGACGTGGAAAATGACACACATACTCGAGATCGGCTACTTTCGTAACATCCTCACGAATCCCCGATCCTCTCGTTATACAAGACCCTGCGTCTATATAAGTAATGGTTTTAAATTCCAGATCACATAACCTAACTCATTCGGAACTATATCGTAAGAATAATTGCCAATTTATACGCATTTATGTGCTTATTATCGAGCGCTTGCAATACATAATTCTTTTGTGTACATTAATTATAAAAATCTCAACTCGACACTAGTAACAAAGAAAAGAAACCAACTATTACTTTTGTTATTGTTTGTTATTGCTGCTGCTGCTGCTGCTGTTATTGTTACTATCGAAATATCAAATAATTGGCATTAATAATAATGTAAGAAGCTAATTACCTTAATTATTGTTAAAATAACATCTGCAATTGCTAAAATAAATCAATCGACCGAGCTTATAACAATATGCTCGATAAAGTAAACTGTAAATGTAGACGTCTGAAAATTGTTGTTGAAATTATTTTTACAAATTGTAGAAACCAACCGTATTGTGCTATTGAAGCATTCTATTAGCGCAAAACCTATTTCAATATATATATGTGTATATATGTGTGTGTGTGTATATATGTATATACATCCTCTATGCATTTGTCCTACTAATGACGTTTACTCTATATTTGTTATAATACCACTTGATCTATAAAAAAGGGATAATGACGTACTATTCTTGTCACGTGCCAATTCACTTGAAAAAAAAAGAACGAAAGCGAATTTCCAATGATGGACAAACTAATTAAGAACTTTCAAATTAAATGAATTTTTATCAAATAATATGATTATAAATAGAAAGCTTGAAATCAAGTTTGTTAACATCGACTCACTTTAATCGCAATATTTCAATTTATTTAAATAAATACGAGGAAATAAATTATCATCTGCTGTCGTTTTTGAAATTATTAATACATGAAACGTATTGTGTTCGATGTACAATTGATATGCACGAAAACGATTGATTAATTTACATTTAGTTGCTTATTTTTTCACTCCATTATGTTGAAAGAAAATTTATCGCTCATATCCATAGATCTCCTCTTCTAAATATTTAATCTAGAGTATAAATAATGAACAATTGAAGAAATCCTTAGTTGGCCAGCTAAGAATATAAGCGCACATTCGTGTCTGTTAATAGCGTGACCAATTTTCTTTCTATAAACTGCCTTTACATTGACATATAATGATTGAATGAAAAAGACGGACAAACATTCCGTTCTGTCGAAGATAATAACTCGGTTTATTTGATCACGTAGCGGTAATAACCATCGATTACTGAAATGCACTTTATAATAAGCTTCCATCCCAAGCTCATTTTTAGCTTCTTTATAAAAGTTGAAGGGATAAATTCAAAGTCGCAATTATGTTCGAGGCTCAAAGGAGCACTGAGTTGGCGAAATTGATGAAATGCATTGATAAGAACTAGCAATTATAAAGCACACCTTATCTCACCTGTAGAAAGGCAAAGTAAAAATAAATTTTCCTCCCAGCCTTTATATCATTGGCTTCTTCAACGAATCTCGCCAACTACTTTACAAGAGAATTATATTTTCGTCCGACAACTCCCGTGCATATTATTTCATTTATGCGCAACTCTTGTTCCTTAATGCGGCATGTGATACTGAAAAGACTTGCATATCTATCTAATGAGCTTCTCGCTCACCCTCGCATGATCTCTCCTTCCGCCTATTACTTTTATGGCCAAGGGAGGGAAATATGCAATATCAGACAATGCTATTTGATTGCGAGGTTGGAGACCTCAACAGTAAGATACATGCTAAGTACATTTAATGTAGTTCGCTCTGGGAATCTCGGGCGATCTTTCTCATTCCCTCCCGAAACGCATTCTCAGATAAGAGCAGACGTTTACATTAGCAATTTTAATGTAAGAACTTCGAATCGATACATTATGTAAATACCCAACCCGGTTATAACTGTTATATTTCCACACTAATGCGCGGAATAACAGCGTATGAAAAATAATATTTCTTAACTATTTTAATGAGGCGTGCAGCACAGCTTAGAGATACTGAATTAGATAGGATTTTACAATTTAAATTACTTAGAAATTGTTTTGTTAAGTTCAGAGATGAAGAAAAAGAGGAGGAAGAAGAAGAAGAAGAAGAAGAGGAGGAGGAAGTGTAATTGTTAGGTGATCGAAAGTTTACATTATAATTTCAATTTCAAAACTCATAAGGGCAATTAATTATTATAATTCGCCAAATTATATTGAGGCGAGCCATTGTACATTAAAATATAAAGCTAAAATACATGTTTAATTGAAGCACGAAAATTATATTTTGCTGCGCTTCTTTTAATATTAATTGAGCTATTTATAAAAGTTTTTTGATTTCATTATACAACGTTGACGTTGCACGAATGTAAAAAACATATAAATGTACGCTCGTTCCTTATCTATTAATTTTGATAATAAACTGAGATGTTTTCTAGTACGGCAATATTAGGTGACAATTAGCTGAAACAATTAGGCATAAATATTGAAAAAGAAAACTGTTAAACTAATAATTTCGATAATATTGAATAAACGCGTTAATTAAGCATTTATTTAGCATACGACCAAGTAATTTGCAAATGTCAAAATATAATATAACTTGAGAACAATAATATCTTTTAACGTTAAAATTATTTTACGAAAAAATTACATTTACCGTTTAATAAAACAAATTTAGAACAACAAATCATTTTTACATTTTACCTCTTCAAGCAACTTTCCGAATTCATTTTTACATTAATACCGCGCAAACGGTTCTTTATAAATTATTTTACAAATTTCTTTATTTGATTTCAATTAAAGTACTCTAAGGAATTATACATCGCTGTCCATAAAAATATGTCGCCCGTTAAAAGGATAGAAAACCAATGGACTAATATAATGTCGGCCAGTTCTTAAAAAAGAAAAGGACGTGAAACGACTGAGAGTGGATGTGTATCAAATGACATACTTAAAACTTGTGGGAAAATACTTTCGTGAGAGGAAGCTATTTGCAAAATGGCTACGTCGTCTGCTGATATTAAATCACAAGCTGATTGACGATTTAAAAAGGAAAAATCTATTGATAGAAGAAATATCGACAGGCCACATTACTAAAGACAATTACCAGCGGATCGTGATTGTAATCCCATTATAATCATACGCGAGCAATGAGATTATCGACCCGCGAATAGACAAACTTTAAATAAAACTCTTCTTTTCAACATTTTCACGCTGGTTTAATAATAAATTATTGATAACACACCAAGCCACGCACCATCCTTTCAAAAGTCTCACTTTTAAGCGCCTTCCACCCCCCACCCGACTCCCCGTCCGTCTCTCTCGATGTCTCGCCTCTCCTCTCTCATTCGCAGCAGTAATATCGTGGATAGACGAGCCGCCGCGCAATTTCCCGTAAAGTCTTGCCACATCTCGCTTCCCACTCCTCGGCGAAGCTATCATGTGCTCGGGAGTGCGCTTCACTACCATCGCCAGCGCTTATATTGTACGTCCCTATGCGCCTCCAAGGAAAGAAAATAACAATCTAGTTTACGCTCCGCGAGCCCCCCGCAGGTAAGGGAGGGGCCCGGTATCTATGCAAATGCGGCCGCCTCCTTTGGATCCGGGGGGGGGAGTGGCGGGGGTGGGGGGTCGGATGAGGGGAGAGGTGCGGGAGCCGATGCACTTCACTCGCTACGCGCCAGTCGATCCTCGCTGATTGGATGCTCGCATGCTCTTCCCCTTTAACCATCCAAGTTTAACTATTACCCAGCGCCCTTAACCTCGCCTTACCTAACGACTCCTTGCCTCTCCCCGTCCTTTGCATTCTTTCGCCGAGGGGCTGCTCTCTCTCTCTCTCTCGCCCCGGCCTCCATTACCAATGATTATCACTCTGACTCGTGGATTCGGCGGCTCGAGGTTACGCAAACTTGTCAGCCTTTACCTGCCCTCTCCTCTCATCCCTGATTATAAGACGACTTTTTATAATAGAAAATTCGAAAGCAAAATTTTAACGAAGGTTAAACCTCCACCCCCACCCACCGCCATAGGGCGAAGAGCTCGCTCGTCCTTCTATGGAGTAATTTCCAAAAAAACATTTTTACGCACGGCTTTATAGTTTACGATTATGAGCGAGCGATAGAAACTTCGAGATTAAGAGTAAGAGTTGGAGAATGTAAAAGCTGCCATGTCCCTGCTAAACTTTTTGTAAATGTTCAATATCTTCTCGACGGCCCTTCTATGCGTGGCATATGATTTCCGGGAATTCTCTTAGAAAAATGAAAAATCCTTCACGTAATAACAAAAGGGGAATTGCAGAGAAAAAACTTACAAAAGCCGAACACATAACACTAACTTTTAACATTTTACTCAAACAATTTACATAGAAATTCCAGTGGCAAACCGTACAAATTGTTTTCACTTCTTCTATTACTTATTCCTTTCCCGGTCTCTTATTCAAATTGTTGATCTTCATTTATTTCTCCTTTTTCTTCATTTTTTTTCTCCTTCCCTCATCTTTTTCCTCCTACTTTTCACTTTGTAGTTTTTAAATGCAAACTCTAAAGATTTAAATATTTACGTAACATTGGTATTCTTTCGTGTTTTGATACCGTCCTCGTTTGCAATTTCATTCGCAATTACAATTTTAACAGGGAAAATTTTAAATTATGCGAGCCACATTTAATTTACGCTCCTGGCCAACTTGACACGCAATTTTAATATCTTAATATTCATATGCTAGACGCAATCGCACATTAAACAAGAGTACGTCACAATCAATAGAACAAGCGTTGGATAACTAATTAATAATATCGTTTTACATTTGAACACTTTAGACACCCGTTATCCTACGTAATTATTAACATTATCAAAAGTTCAATTTTCTTTTGACCGTTATGAAGAATTTTATATTTTTAATAAACACGATGGTTCGAAGGTGCGATTTACTCTTTTCTGGCCATTCATAGTAATTGGAATTTCCCAATTTAATTAACAATCTTATAGATAATTTAACTAAATATTGATATGATTATTGTTTGTCGATATTGGATCTACATTCGTAAAAGGCTTAATGCATAGAATGAAAATGCCAACGAAAGATTTTCATCGCAACTCCATAGAATTTTGGTGTCGCTCGTGGCAACTACAACTTAAAGAATCTTGACGTTTATGGGAAAATGACGCTGCATTATTAGGAGAAAAGATGCATCCTTTTCACATACATGCCCCAATATATCCTTGAGCTAAAGTCTGGTAATAGTAAAATTAGACGTCCTCGGGGATCCACAATTATAATCTCCAATCTGCCGTTCTCGATAATGGAATCGGGCGGAGAGACCCGAGTCTAGAAATAAACTGTGGCATCACTTTATCGTCCAGCCCCTCCTAGGATTCGCACTTATCAGTTGTATCTTAAGCGCGCGGAATTTAGGACATATTGAGGTACAGAGAGCGAGGCTTTGGTCGGGCAATACTAAAACGAAAGTGGAGAAATCTCCGATTTTCCCACATATTGACTACCCTCGCTTGCACCGCAACAATATCCTTGAGCACTTGAGCATTAAAGTTCGTGTGCTTTAATGTATTCGGGTATCCAGCTCACCTGCGACCGACCCCATGACTCTTCAATTAGTTGGGGCAATAGATAACATGGGTAAGTTCTTATGGGCTACGATACTTTCTTGGGGATCTCATCTGTTGAGCACGACCGATGAATCGTCCAATTTATCTGCGCTGCTTAGTATAAGAAGTAGTGTAGAACTCGGAGAAACTGTTACGTGTGTACTGCACTTGGTGTATATACCATTCTCCGATGGGTTGAACTTTGAACAACAGAGGGCACAAAACTTGGATGAGATTTATCTGCAAGTTATGTTACATGCAACCATTATTGTAATATATAGCTCGCCAACATTCCTGATACTTAATTGGCTGCTTCGCCTTTAGCAATGGATAACTCCATTGGGTAGGTTATGTATCTCTCTCTCAGGTTTGCCTGCCGTCTTTCTATTGTGGCAAGCAAGCCAGTTGCTCTCTTCTCTAAAAATGAATCTCGTGAATCTCATTGGAGCAGAGATACTTGAATCAACCAAATCAAATCAATCGCATAACCTAAACGACATTGCTCTCTTATCTATGATAATTGAAATTTTATTCGTATAAAAATTGTCAGGCTGCTTAAATATATAAGAATCCATAATACAATTTGTATGGGTATTTCATGAAATAATCTTTAAGTGTGTATGAATTTCATATCACCATCTTATATATTTACACGTACTTCAGGACTCCAAAGTGTTATGTATATGTTGGTATTTTATAGGAATTTTCTATTATATTTTTACTTGTATGCCTAGAGCTCCCTTTTATTTATATATCTATTACTCTATATTCTTGAAAAAGCAAGACTGTAAAAAGATAAATACGATTACGAATAAATATTCGTGTAATGAGCATGAATGTAAAACGTTTAAGTACAAAATATAAAATATTTCGAGTATAAAATAAAGAATAATGGGAAAATGTTAAAATAACTCTTTCTCTCTCCTCCTCTTCACCCTCTAGCTCACTCTTATTCTCTCTCTCTCTCTCTCTCTATATATATATATATATATATATGTCAATATATATAGGATGTCGAACCGCGTAGTAAATTTAATGGAAACTATTTTGTTCGTTACATTGTGCATTTTTTGTAACTAATTTTCTCTGAATTCTATTTACTTCATAGAACTTTTAATACAGACTGCTATTTTTCATAATTATAGACAACTATATTATACGCAAATGTTGTTGTTAAATATATTACTACTGATTTTATAACATTAATTATCAATTAACATTCTTGCATAATTAGAATGCAAATTTGCACTTCTACAAGGAATAATAAATATTCTTCGATATTTCCAGTATAAAATTTGTACCCCAAGCATACTTTTCTCGTGATATAATTTATTACTCTGAAAAAAAGCTAATACTTCATTAAGAAATTAGCATTATAATTAATAATAATAAATATATATATATGTATATATTATATAATAGTCAGGTATTAAAGAAAATAGACAATCAAGAAAATGTCTTAGAGTTATAAGGTACGTGAATATAGGGAAATGAAAGCTCATTAGTTGTATAGATTTGAAAATAGACTTCAATTCCTTTTCCATAACTCTTAATCGCCGTATGAAGTAACTTTTTAGAAAAAATGATGTTACAGTTGATGGCTTACAATCAACTTATGCTATTAACAATATTGGAAATAATAATATTAGAAATTTTCGCAACACAGGACCATCGAATTACTAGATAATATTGACTAAAGTCAAAAACTAATCGATCGCCCGTAAAAATTTGATTACCAAACTTTTTCAATTCCTCCTTTTTATTCGTAATCTTCCGAGTAAAAAAAATATTTCAAAAATTCATTTTTTGAAATAATAGAGAAGCGATGTTGGCAGAGTCTTTAGCCAAACAATGGAGCTCGTAGCCCGAGACAGAGAGAAGAATACAATGTGCTCTTCTCTTCATCCAATATCCTTATCTCTCGACATCTCGTTGTTTCGCGTTCTTTATTTTCTCGTTGCCCTTTTGTTTCGCTTAAATGCGTACACAGGAACACGATCTCGCAACGAGTCGAAATAGTCGGGCGACGCCGGCATCACGGTAGACTAAAGGAGAGAGAGAGAGAAGGAGAGCGATTTTCTCGTATTAAAAGTGATGAAAAATCATAATGTGCGCGGGCATTATCTCGAGGAAGCAGCCAGGGTATCGGGAAATCGGCTGTAGATGGAGAGAGACATGGTGGGGTTCGTGGGTCGCCTCGTCGGAAAAGCCTGAAACGAAGGTGCCGCGAGCTTCCGCATAATGAAACGAAGTTACGCCGAGCAAGTGTTTTATAGAAATGCATGTGGGTGTAGGTGTCGGGGCATATTGGCGAGCGCACCTGTGCCGCGTACAGCAACGTTTCTCTTCTAAATGCAAAATTGTATCGATTTGAAAAGCCGAAAAATGCCGGCCCATTATTTTCCCGCGAGGAAATTGAAGTCAGGACAGCTTTGCGGAGTACGGCATATGCCCGAAGCGCAATGCTCCATTGTAAAAATAAATTTTGCCTATTTATCATGCGTGTGTGCGCGCACACTGGACGTGATTGTAGTAGTATGTCTCTAATTGCTAATGTCAATGTGAGCATTGATTGGTCTAAGCTACGAGTGAACTTGGGCCGCCCTTCAAAATAATTAGCAAATTTTTAATCGAAATAATTCTTTCTATTTATGGGTCAGTAAATAAATTTATAAAGCAAATGTCTGCATGTTGGAGTCCCTTAAACTCAATCGACTAATGTAAAGCCGAAAGACAATAAATAGTTTTATTAACCAAGAGAAACGAGGAATAGAATTGCAGGGGTCAGTAAGTACAAAAGCGATTTAACGTGAATCGCGCTTATGATGATCTGAAGTACGGAGGGCTGCAATGCAGAATGTAGCGCAGCTCTGAAAATGAAAAAGCATTTGCAATATTTAAATCCGCTCGAGTATTAATGGAAAGAAAAAAAAATTGTTTTTAAACGCATCAATGTGTAACAATTCCTATTCGCGAGAGTAAATTTCCTCGATAATTCCCTATCCCATTGTGCCGGTGAGTATGTGTCGGTGAGTGGTCCACGCAGGGCATAAAAGTGAGTGGAGACACGCAAAAATGGCAGCGAATCTCGCGCCACATTGTTCCTTGTTTACATATAAATGCCGGAAGATAAACTCGATAAACAGACAAGGCACATGTGGTACACAAAGGAAGTTACACGCGTGGCTTCGGGATAAAATGACAAAGACCGTCCACTCGGCCTCTCTCTCACTCTCTCTATATATATATATATATGTATATATGTGTGTGTGTGTTTTCGCGTGGGAGGGAGAGGTTAATGTGTTTACATCGTCTGCGTCTAGTAGACAAGAACGCTATTTTCAGCGGTCGAACCATTAGCCGTCTTTTTCTCAAGCCCCTCCGATCCTCTCACTCTCACTCTCCAGCAACATATTTTTCCTCGTTTGGAAAACACGAGCGCCTCCCTCCTCCCCTCGTCCACAAATCCAATTTCGCCAGGCGACGTCGACATTGTATGCGCGCGTGTATGCATCTATAGAGCTGCATTTCCTTTGAACAGGGAAGAAAATGCTTTGGGCGAAATTTTCCGGCTCAATCGAGCTTAGAAAAGCTATCGAAATTTCATGTGCGTGTGTAATGCCCTCCCCCTTCCCTGGCAAGATATGCCGTAAATATTGTTTTTCGACGATTTGTAATCTTTTCGCTACTTACGCAGACTATTCGAATAATCTTGGGTCTCGGCATTAGAAAACCTGGTGGAATATTTTGCAAATATCCACCCTCAACAAATCATAAAATGAATTGGTCAACGTACTTGTTTCGCCTAAAGCATCTTTCAGCCAATAAAATATATTATTGTCCTTATTATTTTCACGTGATGCGCAATGATTTATCGAGTATCGCTTATTTGAGTTGATTATATATTCTATCTGCATATGTTTATGCCCGGCAAACATTTACATACTAACGAGTATGTGCACGCACTTTTAAGTGAAATAAAATATCCCGGTGAACGCTTCACTCTATTAGTTAAAGAAAAAAAAACAAAACAAAACCATTAATGCTTGACTTGTACGAGAAAATAATAAGGCTCTGCGCTATTGGACTCTCGCAATTAATTATTAAAGTTGATCTAATTATAAGGGATCATTGTTTTGAAACTTGTTTGTAATATTCCACTCGTGAGTCGTATCGCAAATTGTCATAATATTACGTCGATACGGAATTCTTGCAATTAACGAAAGTAAATATTTGTTACATTGACGAATTTAACTGTAGAATAACATCTGGATAATATAAAAGTGATTGCTTCGAGTTCAAACAATAGATTGGAATTGAGGAGATGCAACAACAACAACGAAGAAAGAATCGAATACGTAAATCAGAAATTATAAAAGCGGATTATAGCGATCCTCTAGTATAACTTATCATTTATTTCAGTACTCTTTCACAAAATGTAAATAAATCAGTTGCTATCGATCGAAAAGCATAGTGCATATACTAAGAGGGGAAAAAAAACTTCATAAATGATGTACGCTATGTCAGAGGTTAAAATAAATTCTCGTTGTCGCGAGTAAAAAATACAGTCCATACCCCAATAATAATAATAACGATAATAATGATGATAATGACGAGGGCGACGATGCTGGCGATGGTAATGGTGTTAATGGTGAGAATATTCGTTTATTTTAAGCAACAATACGTCTATTGTAGCCTGTAAATTACTCGCCAGCAACACTCGGAAATCATTATTTGGACTGCGAAAAGTGACTGCCGTGAAGTTCCTTGCCGTTAAAATAGCGAACGAGGCGTACGTTCGACTACAATGTCCTTGAATAATCACCAGCTAAGCCGTCAGTTTATTAGTACAGTTTGGAAAATGCGAGGAAGGAGAGTTTGGCCGTGTCAACAACGCCGCCCAGCAATTCCAAGAGGCAAAATTTCCAATTCCCCACCGTCCCTTGCAGCTAAACAATCCACGGCCCGTCCATAACTAATAACGGGCTGGGAAAAAAAATGGAAAGCTGCCCGGGTGTGCAATTGCGTGTAAACAAGCGGGCAGCCAGCCGGGGCGAGTAATAATTACATTGATCGTTACAATCGACATTACCTCGACGCTCCGATATTGCATTTGGCCCCCGGCCTCGCGGGGTCATCGCACGTAGACTTGCCGCAGCCCTGCACTTCTGAGTAATGATTATTCAGGCGGAACGGCTCGTGGACGGGGGTGGACGGGGGTCAATGGTTGGGTGGGTGGGTGGGTGGCCTCGGCTGGTGGTCCGGGCAAATCTGGCGGGTTGGGGCTGATGTGTACGGAGCGCTCGCTATCAATTACTTTAACGCATGGATGATAAATTCTCGGGCGCTCGTTATCTATCGGCATAATCGCATAGCCATGCCTCCGCATGAGCAAATCCACTTTCCTAATTGAATGCGCGAGGTGGGCCCGCGAGCTTTTGCGCGATACCCTACGGCCGCGGCGGGACTTGAATTATCGAGATCAATGGCAGCCTGCTGCGGAGTGCCACTGACTTGCCGGAATTTTCAGAGCGATTTTCAGACGAAGCTCGGATTGCGGCTGCGATTGGATATCGAGGGGTGGGTGGGGTGGGGGTGGGGGTGGACGGGCTTGTCCACCTGTTTTTATTCTGCTGGGAAATAATGAAAGGTCTTGTCGTTGGTGGTGAATTAGTGACGGTATTAGAAGAGATGGGAGTGGATTCTTTTTTTTTTTAGACATGCAACTCTGCGTAAATGTTTCGTTATTCATTGGAGAAACTGTAGCCGTATGATACGAAGTGCTTGATATTTAATAATTTGCGGGACATTGCCAATTGTACTTTCCCACGCTTTTTACAATGAGCTGATACTTCTATTCGTGACATTGTAGATAAAGTGGCGTTAATTTTAAGTTATATTATTTTATTTAAAAAGTAACTGGAAGAGAATGGAAGGAGGCAGGGGAAGCAGTTTACAGTATAAAATGCAATTGTAATGCTCTTAAGAAAGTACATAAATTAATATTAAAAATAGATAGTAAAATTAGGAGTGGAAGAATAATCGATAAATGTATTGGCAATTCAATAAATGTAAAAATAAATATTTAATAGATTTAGGAAGATATTCGTTTCTTTTTCTGTTTTTTTTTTTTTTTTTTTTTTTTTTTTTTTTTTTTTTTTTTTTTTTTTTTTTTTTTTTTTTTTTTTTTTTTTTTTTTTTTTTTTTTTTTTTTGCACTTTAAATGACAGCGACGAACTGTATTCGTTAAATAAATATCGGCGATTTTTCCTAGAATATTATTGAGTTTAAACGATATTATCTTAATATATAATTTTAAATTACGATCGTGATAGTATTGAGCTTTGAGACTTATAGCCAACTTTTGCTATGATTAAAATAATAATACAATATGAATGCAACTAGTAAGACGAAGTTATTTCATTACACGTGGAAATAATATTTTTCAGCCTGGTTAATTGAGATTTCGAGTCGAACGAGTAAACGCAAATCCTTAATACATTTATTGGGATTTGCATTGGTGTTGGCTGCGTCCCTAGAAATTTCAAATATTTCCAAGTATTTATAAAATAACGCCATACTTAATATAGTAATTTTAAAGAACATTATCCTGCTCGAACTATTATAAGTATTTCAATATTAAATGCGCCAGGAGAAGAGAAATAAATTCCTTTTATCTCGTGAAATATAAAACTTCTATTTGCATTACCCCACATCTAATAATAGCCGCCTCTCGAATACAAAAGCTCTCTCGCGATAGAAAATTTTCGTCAAAGCAACCCTGTCACATAATGCGCTCCATACATAACAATAATTCACTTTATAAAACAGATAATGCAGCACATAATTTCGCGATACGTAGCCGAGATTTATCTCTCGGAGAATATTTCTCGCTCTATCGGAGACAACGCAATAATACAGATGACCCGGTGCCGCAGTTTTCCCACCACTCGGACCTTATGATAATTACCATTTTGTGCCGAGAGAGTGGGAAGAAAAGCCGACACGTACATCAACAGCGGCCGCAAGACAGAATTAGGGAAAGCCTGGATGTCTGGCAAAGGACGAGGCGGCATGTCCGAGGGGCCGTGTCCTCCTGACATCGGCAACAACAAAGGCACCACCTCACGTGTGAGCTGGTCACTCGACATCCGCCCCACCCACTATCCATCACCATCTCTCTCACCCTCTCTCTAACCCTCTGTCGACCTCCGGACGTGACGGGAATTGTACCAAATTTCGCGCGCCACATCTTGTCCGGCCCGCTCCTCTTCTTGGGAATTGGCTTTTATTAGAGATTGACTCGAGGACACATTCCCTTGCCTCCTCCTCCCGCAGCCCTCGCTTTATTCCCAGTTTCGGGCTGCCGGCACGAAGAGAATGAAAGAGAAAAAGCTTCGCCAGGGGCTTGTTTATAGTGGGGTGAGCTCCAGTGGCTTATTAAGCTGTCAGGAATTAATGTGGTCGATTGGAAATGGTCAGTGACGATCTTTGACCACGCCCGCCCAACAAATGCTTGCTTCTTTTTTTGACATAATTAGCGTTGAGTGCCTCGTTGTTCGGAGTTATCAAAGCAGATCAGATAAACGAGTCGGGCGGCCTTGTTGTTAATCGCTGAAATCTTCCGTGAAACTCGAGTAGGCCATTGTGCTTACTCACGACGAAATTCTTGCAAAGTCATCTTTTGATTATCATTGCGATTCCCTTTGAGGGACGACGTAAACGCTGGCCAGAGAGAGAGGGAGAGAGAGAGAGTAGGGAAAAATGAATTATTTTAAAAGGCGACTTGGTTTCTGCATCTTCGTCATGATCCGAGGGCATCGCGACGAGCGCCGAGCCAAGAAAAAGTTTAAAGTAACAAACTAGTCTGAAAGAGTTCTCTGAAATGCCTATAAATTTACATTTCCCGCTCCATTACTTTTTCACGCCTTGGGGAAACAAATAAAATCAGATTGCCATTATTGGCCGGCCATTCTTCAACCAAAGATCGCAAATCCGCGCTTCCCCGACCAAAAAAAAAAAGCACAGCAATCGCGCCTTTTCCTCCTCCCAACAAAACAAGCACACAAAGCACATTCTGAACGACTTTGCAAGACCTCGTCGGGGGTGTGTGTGGCGCCGAGTCAAAAAATCGTCGCATTGAAAAGTTGCCTTTTCTTTTTTTTTCTACATTGTCTGCCCTCTCTCTCTCTCTATGTATATACAGATATATATAAATATCGGTGTATCTACATTTATACGCCTTTCTCTCTAAGAATAGCATAAACATACCGCTGGCAATCGATCGTCTCGCGCCACAATTTCGTGAAAGGAGCGCAAAACGCGTGTCTGTTATCATTGTAAATATTGTTCTTACGGACGCTTGTAAAATGCAAGCTCCAACGTTAGTTCAAATACAATCCACTAAGCGAGAGTTTACCCCGCCCCCCATTATAATCGCTGGAGACGCTCGTGAATTCAGCTTGGCGCTTCATCTTGGCTGCGCACTTTGTAAAGATGAATGTAAGTGATTGCAGACCCCCACCGTGACTCATGACTACCAATCCTCCGCCCCATTAGCCATGCATTATTTTTCCTTCTCACTATCTATCTCTCTCTCTCCCTCCCTCTCTCCACTTCCCCGTCTCTCAATCCATATGTCTATTCTGCTTGCAATGTCGCTCGATATTCGACCAATTGGACTTGCCAGGGTTGGCGACTGTCGCGGTTCCAGGGCTCGGGGGTTGCTCGTATGCCCGAGTGGAGTTCTGATTAACGTGACTCAGCGCTCATGTGTTTCAACATATATGCGCGCGATCCAAAACATTGAGCTCGAAGTAAGAAATCGGCGGATATCGCGGAGGGATTATTTTACGTGCTCCCGATGCTTTTGGCTTTTGAACGCGAAGGCTGATGATGGTAGGACTGATGTAACAATTGGGCCAAGCTCCAACGATTGTCACCTTCTTCCGCTCATCTCCTTCATTAAAAGATGCGATACATCTCATTCGCTTGTCCTTTTCACTCTGTTGGCTTCATTAGTGCAGCGTAGTGAAGGGGGATTTACTTAGAATCGAGGCTTAACGCAATGCCAGACGTAATTGAAGAAAATTTGTTTAGCCGAATTCTTTGCTTTTCCCGCATTAAAACTTTCGCAAACAAAAACAATTTGCATTAATGCTACGCTTAATGTCGACTAAGAGCTTGTTTACAAGCTGGATATTAATGAGCGCGCGCACCTACGTGTGTGCATGTGGGCATGTAAATAGAATTTAATGCCCGGGAAGATAGAGTTTGCCTATATTGTCTTATTTATTAGTGGCTGAGGATATGACTGTGGACTTTAAAATATGACCGACTTAAAGTTTTATGAATGAACGAAAGCGCAACTCGGCAAGGGTGAATTAATTCTCCTAACTAAGGCCAGATGAATTTGAAAAATTAAATGTAATCCTAAAAATTGTTGCAGTATCTTGTTCCTTATAGTAACAAGTTTACTAGTTCATTCCCTCATGCGCCAAACAACTCCGAGGAAGTAAATCTCCCTGTAATTTGCGAGAGTTACTCTGAGATCTTTCATCAAGAAGAATTACTCTGTATATCTGCATTTATTTATTTAAGTTCACTAAAGACTTTGGAGTAGGTCGCGATTCAGTTTGAAAGTAGTAAACGTAAACAGAAATAAAACATGCAGATACTTCATGGTAGGCAAACGAGGTTAGATCGCGTCGTACAATACAACTTCTTTGATACTATTTTTTTTTTCTCTCTCTCTCAACATCCATATTCCATAACTATAAACCAGATAGTTACGTACTGCATCTCTGAAGGAAGAATATTAAAAATGTACATTTATGTCCTGAAAAGCTACAGAGAAGCTTAGATATCTTGAGTATCGTGAAATTTTTATGACCAGGTTATAACTCTTTAATGTAATATCTGTGGGGTAGTAAAATATGACAGTGTTTTATTATTTGATACCTAATAAATTATTATTAATAACGTAAACATTTCTTTTATATGCAAATGAATAGAAGAATATGTGTATTGTAATGCCTCGATGATAACTGGGTATCGACATGGACCATCGTCCATTAGTTCTCATGACTTACGATGCTATTTGTATCATATTATACTCATAGATCATACATTATACTTATAGATATCTTCGTACAATTAAGCAGTATTATTATTATCTACTATTATCTATTATGAGCTCATTGCCATTGATCATTCCAATTAAGCTTACCTTAAATGCAATATTTTCAATTGCTTAGATACTCGAAATAATTTCAATCGATTATACGTAGATAAAGAGGTAAACAATTGTTTCTCCTAAAGCTCAAAATAATTATTAACACTGCTCGCTCTTAATAAATCATAATAATTTCAATCAATTATACATAGATAAAGAGGTAAACAATTGTTTCTCCTAAAGCTCAAATTAATTATTAACATTGGTCGATCTTAATAAATCATAGTACACCAACATGTGTAGGTGGGTAGACATGGGTACACAGCAAAGGTGGATTGACGAAATAATTTCAACCATACAATTTATATTAGCCCTATTTTTTCCGAAAATGATGTGGCAACTATAATTGATGGGTTTTTTTTTATCTAAATCTATCACCCTCCTATCGGCTATTATGATTTTGATTTATATAATGGCTGTCAAATATCGAGCGCCATGATTAGGTCAGTTCAGGTGCTTAGTTCCTCGCTCGAAAGTCGTTAAGAACTGCAATTTATTTTATTGCCAAGTTAATGCACTGCTGCTACACACTGCCGATGCTTTGCGCAATACAAGTAATAACCGAAACTCTTTGCCGACACTCAAATATTTACATAAGTGCATATGTAAAATTATACATACTCGCATGTGTGTGTAAAACCAATATTTACTTTTCGCCTAATTTAGATCGTATTTATAAGTATCCTATAATTATTTTCCTGCTCTTGTCATTTCATTTGCGCGTGATGTTAAATTTTTCGTTTGCCAGAAATAATATATAAATTATTAGTCTGTGTATTTTTAGATTAATGATTTCAGAATTCTCAGGAAATATAAATGTTGCACAGTGAATTGGCAAAAGTTGCGATCAACGTTAAACTGTGGTAATACAACATTTTTAATGCAATGTATTTTTGTCTAAAAAAGAATAACAGCTTTCAACGGTACGGATAATATTGTTGCTTATGAAAGATTAAGTAAATTAATAATTAAGATATAAGATCAATTCAACTATACAAGATAACAAAATTCAGGTTTATATATATGTATATATACATATATGCATATAAATATATCATTACACATGCAAATTCATTCTGAAAAATGTTGGCAACGTTATATATTCTAAACTCTGATATTAATTAAGAGAATCATGTGATATTCCTATAAGCATGTGATAGTAATAAAAGCAAACTTTCATTTGCAATTGAAATATTCAATTAAATCGAGAATTTATCCTAGAAAAATATAATCATATATATACGTATAAAATGTTTGCACAATAATGTTCTCGGCCACGTGACCCAATAAGCCGTTGAAAAAAATGCACTCCTGTGATTTTCCTTATATCATCAAAACGTAATAAAAGGGCGATATCGAATATCAAGCTCATATATGTGCACGTGCTATTCACTTCAATAACAAGGTTATTTCCATATTGAGACACTTAAAATTATTTATTATATAGGTTAGGTGCAGCGTGTAATATGATTGAATATCGGAGAATTCGATAGACTGTAGAGATTATACCGCTAACACAACAAATAAGTAAAAAATGAAAAATAATGGCATAAGCCGGTGTCAGAAAGAGAAAATTTCAATAACGCAGCGCAGGTTTCGATTTATGAAGAGTTTTAACCTAGAATACGAATATCGATTTTCTCGGCGAATATTTAAGACCGCCACTATTTCAAAATAATAATAAATACGAATTTGGTAAACTTCTTGCTTAAAATAATAATACACATATATATATATATATGTGTGTGTGTATATATATATTTAAATGATTTGATTGTCAATGAAGGCGGAGCAGACAGATATTCTTATGAAATAATAAGGCTGAAAAATTACATAAACGACTATACGTAATTCACATTTTGCCGATGTTATTTCGCTACCAGTTACTTTATAATTATTTATTTTGAAAACACGTGCTTGATAGATATTGGTAATAATAATAATAATAATAATAATAATATTAATGCACCTTGATTACTTAAAGTATGTAATAATGAATATAATTATCCATCAGATATAGTATAGCTTATGTATTAGTTAGTAGGGCTTTTCTAAAATAATAGGTTCCATTAATCATATTAGTTAAAATAATTGAAATTTTAGACAATCACGAAAAATAGATGGGGATGAAATAGATTAGTCAACAAATTACCTGCATTACGTTCATTTTTAAATGATTATAAATTAGAAAGGCTGTGCAATTTAACAAATTCAATTTATATTAAGCAAATTTTAAATTATAAGTAAATTTACATTTGTAAAATTAAATCTTCTCCCATCGCGTATTAATAATAAAAATATATTTTTGCAAAACATTGGAAAATTAATGGTCGAAATCATTAATTCAAACAAATTAGTTTTCATATATATATAATTGCTAAAAGTCAACTGAATAGTTTGGAATATATGACCGCATGAGTAATAAATTTAATAATAAATTTCTTTATAAATCATATCTCGTTATGGCATTAACGAAGCCCGTACATATTTCACGCAATTACAAAAATGCAATATCTCTTAGATACTAAACCAAGTATAAGAAATGAAATGTATATATATATGTATATATATATTGTGCAATTGAAGTGTAGAATTTTTCAATTAACATTATTGGCTGTGCAATTCAGTGTCGACCCAAGAGACTATATTAAAAGTGGCACGATTATCCTATTTAATTAAATATATTTACTTTAATCGGCCTATCGTTATTCCTGCTTTTCAATACAATTGCTGAAACACATATGGAATGCTTTAACGCTGACAATTCTTACAAAAATCATGAATTCTAAATACCACATTAATTCATATAAATACCAATCAATCGAGCGCCTGACCAGTAGCAACATTAATTATCAAATGACGTCAATTACAAATCATCTGCAGCATCTGCACTCGAGGCTGGCTTTTACGCGAGGACATGTCATTACGGCCGGGAGCTGCTAATCTCTCGCGCGCCAAGATCGGCCGCTCGCCTTGCGATACCCGTATACATTAAATCGCTGCTCAAACAAAAAGAGCTCGCCACCGCATTAACGCCCCCCCTCCCAAGTCATACAGAACGAACATGCCGCGTAATCGTCCTGTTAGCTCGCGCACAACAGCGCTCATAAAGTCAAAGCCACTCCCGCCTCTCGCTTTCGGCGCTATAAATGTTAAACGCAAGTGCGCCAGCCAGTCGGCATTTCTGCAGCCGTGCGTTTGCGTGATGACGAGGGCGGCGCGGATGCAACGAGATCAATAATCGCCGAAACAAAATCGAGCGGCCAGCACCGACGCCCCCCACCCCCTACACCGCCCTACACCGCCGCCCTACACCACCGCCCTACCGGCGGATTTTATTTAGGCTCCGCGGGACGAGGAGCGTATCGATTGCCGGCCACTCGCGATCTAATCCCATTTCCTGAGATAAATAATATGCCAGGCTTGGGTAGGAGGAGGGATTTATTTTAGAAGCCGAGGGAGGGACGTTAACTGCTCATCTTGCCGCTCTTCTTCTTTCTCGCACATGAGCTTATTAGTATATCGGCCAATGTATCTTTATTTCCCGATTGGCTCTTTTTCGGCCAAAAAGAAGCTGCGCCCATGTACGTGAGCTTGTTGTGTGCGTATGGCGCACTCGCGAATACGCGCGCCTGCCGGATTAGACGATCGGGATGGAATTTTTTAGGTAGGCGCACGAGTGTGCTCGAACTTTTTGACGAGGGACTGAGCTGCTGATAGGCAAATGAAATTATCATTGCGAAAAATGAGTAGAGCGAAGGGCTTTTATAATTGAATCGGAAAGAAAAGGAAGAGAAAAAACATTAATTTTTTTAATTGAACGTGTTTTTCTTGGGAGGTTTGATGCTGTATTGCTGTAAGAAAAATGAACGTAAGGACACGCGGCTCTATTGAAAATAATAAGCCATTTTTTTAAACGCACGAGCTGGTGGTGAAAAATTTTCAAAAAAATCCGTTATTTCGTGACAAGTCAATTGCGTTAAATTACTTTGTTTCCCATCGCATAAATTTTTCTCCCCAAGCGAACCATTATAAAAATTACGAAAAAATTTATTCCTCAAAGTACGGCAATTATATACCAAGTTATTTATAACATTACTGGGTGTAGTGGATAACGCAACGATGAGAAAAGCTTGAAAATGTTCGTAATAACAAGGTATTTGAAATTACTTTGAGCATATTGACAAAACATCACTTGACACAATACTGGAAATATATACAACAACCAAGCATTCATTCGATAACCTATAATATATGTTTCATTTATTATTGAAAAATTGTTAGATAAACATGGGCGCTTGCGCACACAGGTAGATTTGACGCAGAATCCGGTTCAACAAGTGTCATCTGGTATTTTTGATAGGATTCAAAATTTTATTATTAAATAGTATTACGTCGTGTTAATAATAATAAAAAATCTCATTTATTAACGTTAAGACCAGTCATCCCCATCATTAAAATATATATATATAAAGCTGCAACTTATTGACCCAGTTCTGCTATTCTCCGAGCTTATAAATCTATGATTATCAAGTTAAAAGTTGGTAGCCAATAGTGATTTCTCTCCCTAGTCGAGACGTACAACCAGTTGCTCGCATAAGCGAAACGGACGTTTGAGTGCTTTTGCTTGTAAATCCTCGATTGCCACTTGCCCATCGGATGTTAATGAAAAATAAAAGGAATAAAGCGGTGGAAAAGGCGGTTATAAGGTGGTGGGGCGTGGAGGGGAGTGTAGGGGGGGCCACCGCCGCGCAGGACGAGGCTGCGGTTAAGGCGGCGGGAGGGGGGTGGTGGCGTCGTAGGCGGAGGGGAGCAGCGCAGAACGCAACGAATGAGCGACAGTAACGAGGCGATTAGCCGAAACAAAAGCCATCCTGGATAAAGGGTGATTAAAAAGGCTCAAAGATCCCCTGGAATGCTAACGAAGTAAAAGGTTGAATGAAGAAAAGAAGCCACTCCCACTTGCCACTCCCGCCCCCCCGCCACCAATCAACTCCAACTCCAACTCCAACTCCAACTCCCTATCCCTTTTTCCAGCCTTGGCTTGTGATGCGATCTAAAGCGAGGTCACTTAATCGCTTAATCCACTTGCTCCGTAGTTAACGGTTCTTCCACTTCGGTTCTCCAATTTATGGCGCTCTTTGCGGACGGGGCTCCCTCTTACCCACGATAAAGAGCAGCTACAGGGATACACGCCCCAGCCTCCCCACCTATGCGCAGAACAGCGGGATGAGACTGGGTTTGCGTGGGTTTGGTGAAGTGGAGAGGGGGAGGCGAGGAGGTAGATCCTTGGTGTACCACCTCGTGCCAAGTTCCCGAGAACTTTGCGCTAAAGCTCAGCCGGCAAGATCTCGTCTCGTGCAAGTGCGAGGGACGTCACGCCAAGTGATCTGACTAACGTGGAAAAAGGAAGCAGAGGCAGCCTTAAGCTCTCCTCTCTCGGCTTTCCACGTATCGTTACGCGTGTGCTGGACCCACAGCTATCGGATCCTCTTCCGCTTCGTTGTGTTGGTAGAAGTGAAATGCGGTCCGAGGTAAATTTTACTATTGTCATTGAACGCTCGACTGGTCTCGATGACGAAAGTTGACTGGCCGTTTTTCCAGCAGAGAAAGCCGCCTTTTCACAGACTCGGTGGCTTCGTGATTCGTCGTGGGTAGTTATCGAATTAGGGCATATTGGGGCTGCTCGTGCCAATTACCGCGGCTTAAAGTTGAAATATGGAGAATTATTATTTGAGTGGTAAAGTTGATCGAGGGACTTGGCGATTGAATTCAAATTGATTGGCAGTATTGCACATTTATTGGTCCCGTTGAAAATGTGAATCCAACGTATGAAATTTATCGGAGAGAATAATTTGATTGTCAAATTCGGCTTGTCTTACGGCTAATGTTTTCATTATTGGCATACAAGTATTGAGCTGGCGTTTACAAGTCCCTTAATGAAATGATAAAGTTGCGAAGTTTGAAAGATTTTCGAAATCCAGCGCTACTTAATGTTGTTAAGGATTTTTCTTGACTATTGGCACAATGAATAGGCTCGCCCTAATAGAGAAAAACTTTCTATTTTAAAAAGTTGAAGGATTGTAATCAACGTATTAGGAGCACATAAAGCTCCAAGAGAATCAAACTAATAATCAATTGAACGTAATTATTGATGAATTTTTGCATTATTCGTTTATTTTCTACAGCTATTTTTCAATAAATTTACGAGCCGTAAACTAAAACTTAAAAATTATTTTTAAATAAGTTCTGTTAATCGTTTAAGGTGATTGTACTTAATTTTAGTTAACAGCAAATCCGCAGATCATCTTAATTCAACTTATTCAATGCCTTAATCATCACTTTTATTATAAAAATACTCAATCAGATCCCTATAAATAATATACATATTTATATAGACGCAAATACAGGCAAATATATTTCAAATAAGAATTATGTTTACACTATATATATATATATATATATATATATATATATATATCAGAATAAATATAAAATTTATATCTTATTCTATTACAATTTAATAATTTTTTTGAAATATTAAGGTAACTAGAATTTTACTAAATATATGTGTGCACTCTCCGCGAGATTGAAGGGATGGGATGGGGTGGGATGGGGGGGTAGTGGTGGGAGGGGGAGTTAGCTGGAGGTATGAGAAGAAAGTGTATGAGCGTTTATTGAGATTCGGTTGTATTTATGTTATCTTGAAAGTTTATTTTATTATTTTATGATGCTACTTGTAAATCAAATATCTTGATAAATGAGAGGAATTTGTGGTCTTGTGAGCTTAGTAAACGAACGAATTACTTTTCCTGTAATTCTGCCAAGTAGTTGCTGTGGCTGTCAACTTACAACTGACCACTCACGAGGAATTTTCTTGGGAGTAGGAGAGTATGAAGCTCGGCTCTGTGAATAGAAGAATGAGCGACAGCAAACAAAATGTAAATCACGAGTGGTTGTAGAATCTTTTTAGCCATGTCGATTGTACTTTTGCTTGTAATAAGCCTCGTGACCAAAAAAACACAGAGAGAGAGAGAGAGAGAGAGAGTGGAAAGTCGCGTCCTCGGCGAAGGTCGTAAAGATTGATCGGAAAGTGAGGGTAAGAGGACACTCGGGGATTATCGTCGGAGGTGAAAAAGACTCTTGGAACAACATCTGGCAAATCGTAAACTATTAAAAGTTCCTTGTAATTCCCAAACAATTTGAGTGTTGCGAGGTGAGGTCGGTAATTCTTACGGAATCTCAAACAGTTTCTTAATAATGTAACTATATGTATATATTACGCATATATGTGTATTGGTTTTTCAAGTTTAAAAATATATGTCTCTTTAACAAAACAAGTGTATAATGAATAATAAATGAAAATTCTAAAATTAAAAGATCAAATGGAATCTTTTCTTATCAAGCGATTAATCATTATTTTAAACAGTATTTTATTATTTCTTAGATGAACCTCATATTATTATCATTATTATTTTTATGTATATATATATATTTTTTTTTTTACATAGAAAAGCGCTTTTTCACGCGTTCCTTTTTAAAAGGCAAACGCACTACAAATTATTTGGAGCGTGCTCTAGTGAAATGTAACAGTGAAAAAACAATTTTTCACGCGCTACCCTTAGAAAGGGTGTGCACATTTTAACTCTGAAGAGTGACAAATCGCTCTCTTCAACGGCGTAAAAATTTCGACTCTACAAAAGGAAGGCCAAACTCTCGGCTTTAATTTATGTCGAGCGATGTAAAAGTAAAAAAAAATGTATTAATCAGAATTTTTCCTCTAAATTAATCTTAATATGTGAATACACTTGGGGGCGCGTAAGAAGATCTAAGAGCTCGTGATCGAGGATTAGGAGACCGATACGCAATGCGAATGTAAGTAACGAAAGCGAATGCAGTAAGTAGAATTGGGCGTTAGTTGACAATTTATTTTAAACTCCGATTTGGCATTTTCTCCAAATCTCACTATTCCCCCTCTAACCTTAACATTTTAATATGGCAGCGTTTAATCAACATTAGGTCGTAACTCTTTAACCTGAAGCTCGTCATAATAGTAATTTTTTAATAACGGCTTAATCCTTAATGCCGGCAAAGAATGGAGGAGAGATATTTTTTCCTCGCGCAATATGCTAACTAAAGATTTTATATTTAATAAACCGAGTTAACAGCGCACAGCTGTAAAAGTGGCATGAAAGACCGGATTGAAATTATTCATCCGGCATTCGACAAATTATGCTTGGACGTCGGCTGGATTCTGCCGTTCCTAGAATTGTACGAATGCAAATATATGCAATGATTGCCGGCTGACCGATTCGAGCGCGTGCGCAGGGGAAGACGAGAATCCACGTATAATCACGTGACGGAAAGGTCCCGCGCGCATATATCATCGAGAGTATGGCCGAGGTTAAGCTTGGAGTATCTTAATATTTAGGAGCGCCGGGGTTGCGCATTAAAAAGCCATAATAAAGTAAGCCGCTGGAGGGATGGGATGACGTTGCGGTTATTTTAATTAATAACAGGGTGCAACCGTCCGTCCGCCCGCTACCCCCCCGCGCGCGCTCATCCCATCGTTAAAGGAAGAAAAACGAGTGGGAGGAGGGAGGAGGGGTAGTCAGTTGGCGCTCACGATACTCGAGCGGAGCCGCGCACTTAATCGGACCTGACTTTGCAATTCCCCGTGCCTCGACGTCGCGTCATTAAACACTGAATGCAAAAACGAGGTGAAAGAAGCCGGGAGATGGAGCACAGATGTGGTCATATATCGACTAAAACGTCGCTTGTTCTTATCATTGTTACACTCCATCTTAATTAATAACTAAGAAATGAAGGGAAGGAGAAATATAAGATTATAAGAGTCTCTCCTTTTCTTTCTCTTTTTTGTTTCCTTTTTGGCTCTACATTCTTGTAAGAATATACATTCTGTCTACTCTAATCAATGTATATAATATTTTTTCATTTATCAATCATCATAACTTTCTCTCTCTCTCTCTCTCTCTCTCTCCCTGCCTCCCTCTCTCTCTCTCTCTCTCTCTCAATCTTGTAAAATTTACCCCATATATTTTCAAATGAATTACTTAAAGCTACATTTGTTATATTAATAAAAGACAGTAATAACAGAAATTGAATGGTTCGCAATTTTTGTAAACAAAAAAAAATTTTCTTATGTAATTAAATAGATACAATTGCTCGAAGAAGTAATAATGAATAATCCTGGAGTAATAATTGTGAGTAACAATAAGTAATAATTGTTAGTGAAACAATTTTAAATTGTCAACTTTATAAAAAAAAAAGAAGCAAATTCTCTTATTCATTTCAGCTTGAGATACCTTTATAAAAAAATTCTTACATATTTCATTCAGACGTTTGATATTTGTAACGAATGTCAGCATTGAAAATCTGTGTTGAAATCCTTTTTAAAAAGAAATATATAAATTTAACAAAAAAAAAACCATTGCTTTTATAAAATATGGATGAAAGAAAAAGCACTGTTATACTATAATACCTTGTCACTTTCTTTTATTTATAAATGTTACTATAAACATATGTGCATACATACATATATATATATAGTTTTAAATATTGAACAACAAATTTTCTGTTTTCTCATACATGACAAAATATTAAATGCCACTTTGTAAAATCACGTATCTTTTGTTACTTATAGATATGATAATATTTATCAAAATCATTAACTAGTCCGCAATTATTTTGAAATATATTATCATATCACAATCATGTGACCAACAAGTATATTACTTTAATTATTGGGCTTTACAAAAAGAAAACAAGTTTATATATATATATATATATATATTATACATATGTTTAACGCTATTATAATCCATTACCATCGTTAATTCAAATCGCTAATTAAAATTTATAAACTGTATAACATTACACATTATATGCGCTACTGAAATTAGAATATACACGATGTACACACATACATGTTTTATATGCTCATCTTTTGCCGTGTATGGTAAGCATAAATTATTCATTGTTATTTCACTAATTATGAATGGTCGAATAATTTTGACAAAATATTGTCAAATAGATACAGTTTTACAATAAATATTAATATTTTTATTCGAATAAATGTTACCAATATTGCAGCTATTGATATAACTTATTTATGTGTGAGAATAATTTTTCTTTGAAATCTCGTTTCAATCGTTTATCTTTGAGTATTTTAATTGACTATTTCAAATAAAAATACTATTTCACTTCTGAAAAGAGTATTTATCCGTTATAAGTCGAGATAAATATTTTTTATTTGGTAACGACTTTAATAAGCAATGGGATAGCTCCTCGAGTTGAAATTATTTTCCGAAATAATTACGATTTTATATTAATACAGTTTATGCGCACAGGCGAATGAACATATATATATATATATATATATATATATATGTGTGTGTGTGTGTATATATATATATACATTCTTCAAATGAACTGTATATCCTTATTCAGTGACCTATAAAACATTGGAATTTTGATCAAAATCCCGAGTTCAAAAATGTTCACCCTTTCAGAGATTTGTGTTTGAGAAAGCAATATAGAAAGCGAGACATATAAAAAGAATTCGCTTGCATCACTGTTCTAGAAAAAGCAAAGTTCGATCGTTTGGGTATACATTGCTTGAAGCTGTGCACATCTCTTTTTTTGCCTCTCTATCTGACAGTCTGTTTATGTCTATCTCTCCATTCCTCCCACACTTTTGCCTTACATTCTTTCATTCTATCAATGGCTCTCTCTCTCTCTCTCCCTCTCTCTCTCTCTGCTTCTGTAACTACTTTTCTTTCGCTATATTGATTCAATTGACCTGTCTAGATCTCCATCCCCTCCCCTCCCTCTCTATCTCTCTCATCCTTCATATGATCTTGAAAATTTCATAAAGTTGTAAAACAATCTGCGAAAATTGCCAAATGTTTCATTATGAAACAATCTAAGAAAACATTTTAAATAGAAGAGAATTTTACGCGCAAACTTTTTAACAAACATACAATATTAAACTAAATCCACATATATATATATATATATATTTCTTTTTTGTTTCGGCGTAATAATTTTAAATATAAAAAGGGGTTAAAAAAATAATAAAGATAGAGTTTAAACTATTGGAATTTATTTGGAGACTAAGATGAAAATTTTCTTAAATAGTATGCAACGCACTTTGACTAATTTCGTAATTTCATCTCATTAATAAAGAACTGCAAATTTATGCCTCATTAATAATGAATGGTCAGTAGTGAATGCCCTTTGGTTTATCCAGATGTCCTAATATCGTAAATGTACATTGGAAATCGGACACTCGTGCTACGTCACATGGTCGACAAATTGTCTATTTACCGACAAATCTAATATTTCAAAAATATGACATGTAGACCAAACTCAATAATGTAACATTATATCAGTTATAAGGAGAAACTTATTCGAGATAGCATTTATTTAAAGCCGAAATTGCATTACGTTCGAGGCGTAATATCGATTCAACGATTGACTACTCCGACATGATTATAATACGTGCTGGTGAAAAGTTTTTTAACGTCGTCGTCTCGAGAAACCCCGAAGCATTATATTGGCATGATTTTTGGACAATTTGCCCGCAAGTGTTGGTTTTAGATGTTCGAGGGGGTGGGAGAATTGGTCGAGGAAGCTTCGAATTTCAAGATATCACGGGCTGTTGATCTTGAATGGCATGTCTGTCGATAATTGGGAAGCGAAAGCTCGGTTGTACATGCAGGAGAAAAAAGCTCTTAACTCCTCTGCTATCCTCGTTTAGACGTATAAGGTGGAGAAGGCAGCGATCAAAGAAGCAAAATGTCTAAGGAAATGAAACCAAACTATACGATATTAAGACAGAGAGAGAGAGTCATTGAGAAATGTAACTTTAAATGAGACTTCAATTTTCTCTTATCAGCTCGTATAATTAAAAGTCTCTCGCGACTATATCATGTAATGTTGAGTCGAATGTTTTTATATTGACGAGAGACTTTGTGAATTCTTAGGGAAAAACTCGGCAGGATTGTGCATATTCGTATTGCGTGTAAGAGATGAGAACTTGGACGAATAAAATTCGATTAATTTCAATAATTTTCAAGTCTCAAACATCAATTCAAATATGATGCATTTTAATGATATAAAAGCTGAATATTCGAGCTCGTCGAGCGTTGAGAAGCGATTTATTCTCTTTATTTAGTTCATCTACTGGCTGAAACTGATTGAATTAGTGTCATCTGTACGTGCACACCTACACGACGAAAACAATGACAATATTTTCACATTAGCATTATCATAATTCTGTTTGATAAGTAATGATTAAACTTCAAATACACTCTTTCGCGCATAAAATTCATAAAACAAATACACCAGCTACAACATAAACAAAATTAAATTTAAATAGATGTTCTTTATCTTTGATAAGATATTTATATTGATCTTAGATATTAAATAAGTACTTTAATCTTAAATATTGACTCGTATTATTTTACATATTAGATACTCGCGTAGTATGTATAGATATAGAAGAATCACTTTTATATTTAATTGTAAGTGAATTACTTTACCAAATAGAATTGGTGCAATTTATTTATGTCGTCGCTCTAATGTAAATCCATAATATTTGCGCAGTTGAAATATAAATAGAACTAATTGTTTTTATTGTAAATAGTTATTTGCATTTAAATTACGAATTAATTAGTGGAAATTTAAACACAAATTGAAAATAATATACAAAACATGGTACAATCGTTATAAAAATAATTGTTCAAGCTGTTGTAACTGATACAAATGTAAATATCACCATGTGAATAAAATGGCAAGAGTAAACAGGAGTAAATTAATTTGATAAATTTAAGGTTGCGAGTTATAAATCAAAACATTGATAATCTTATGGCAATGATGTTTTGATCGAAATGCCTAACATATCATTGAAAGATATTATAAGATGGGAAAAAGAAAAAGAAGAAAAAAAGGAGGAATATTAAATTAAAAGTGCTAAGGAAATAGCGTGGAGAAAATTTTTTGAAAATAAAACGGTTTTTAAGCAAAGATAACAATGTATAAAAGCAGTCTGATTTATATGCCGAAGATAATCTTTAAAAATACCAATAATTCATTATTTCTGAACTTTCAACCATTTTATGACAGACGCTCGCACGCACGCAAACACACGGAGAGGGAGAGAGAGAGAGACAAAAATTCAAGTGTAACTTAGCGATACGAGTTTCAATTACTTGACTATTGAGCAGTACTTTAGTGGATATTAAAAGACGTTAAATAACATCTATTGGACAAAAGAGTACGGATAAGATATTTAATTCGAAAGAAACGATGACACTGTATTATCGAGGAGGGGGGGGCGATATATTTTCCCTGCCATTCTCCGCCTCGTCTTCGAGACAATAAATTATTTCATCGAAATCGGATTATTGTTATAAATAATTCTGTAAATTTGCGATATACTTTGAAGAATGACAAAGCCTCTTCGTTTATTCACGCAGGTAAAATGAAAAATGTGTTAAACTCGGGAAAAGCTTTCCCCAAGTCTATAATCCATGAAAAAAGTGTAGAAAGAGGAGAAGGAAGGAAAAAATAAGGTAGCAAAAGCGAGTATAATGATGCTATTGCGGGGGCCTCGACGGGGGCGTAGGCGGCGGGTGCGGGGGGCGGCGGCGGCGGCGGCGGTGGTGGTGGTGGCAGTGACGGTGGTGGCAGTGGCAGTGGAGGCGGCGGTGGAAAGTTCGTGTGAGCCGACACTTGGACGACGATGAAGCGAATACGTAGGAAAATGCGGGGAGGCGGCGACGGGGGCAAAGAGCCGAGGAAATATTCTTGGCATTAGGGGTGGTGGGGCACGATTCTGTGGCGTCAGCGGTAACTTTTGTCGGCGGAAAATCGACTCGCGATTTCAAGTTTCCGGCTCGGAGCTCATCTGAGCCCGTGCACCACCTCTATCCTCCCACTCTCTCTCTCTCTCTCTCTCTCTCTCTCTCTCTCTCTCTCTCTCTCTCTGCGGCCGCAAAGTTTTCCAGGCCACGGCAGTGCTTGGCGCGATCATGACTCGTTAGGGAGCGAGCGCGAGCTCCGTTTGTTTGGTTCTCGTTTGGACTCCTTGCCCCAGCCACTCGAGTTCCTCTTATTTTCCTTGGCTCGTCCGAGGGAGAAGGGTCCAATTGCCGCGATTTCTTTCCCCACGAGATAATGGATCGTTAGGATGGTGTTTGACTGGGAGGCCGAGGAGTGTGCCGAGCGAACCCCACTATCGGCCCACAATGCTCGATGGCCGTATAATTGCGTGGCCAAGATCTCCTAGCGCTAATGATTTCTGAGAACGCCGCTAACTGCATTTCCATTATGGCCGAAGCTGAAGATCGATAGCTGTAGCGAGTGGATGGGGGGGGGCAATGCTTACCGGTTTTTATTAATTCTCGGTGGACTTGGGCTTTGCGTGGACTGGTCACGAATGGAAAGACGCGCTCTCTCGTGAAACTTGAAAAGGCAATTTTACGGGAGGGTATTTGTATCGTGACATGATTGTGTCAATATTTCGAGTACTGGAAATAGTTGGGAAATCTGTAGCGAATGTGCGCTTTGCTCGCGTCCTTTTCCATTCGTCGGGTGATATAACGTCCGGGCTTCCGGGGAAAAGAATCGACGATAAATTGAATTTGAACTATTGTTCTTTTTGTTTATTTTTTTTTGTTCCCCCCACCTTTTTCTTCTTTTTCTACGTCAATTATAGCGTTGGAAAATGGCAAAATTTGAGGTGAAGGTTCGGTGTGTTAGAGGCAATTCAATTTATTAAGACTTTTAATTTATGTGGAAAAGGGAGGGGGAAGAGGAGCGTCTCTCCCGCACGATCGCATTTAACATGACGAATGCGTACATTTATTACGAAGGAAACACTCGACATACACAATATTCGATATATAAAATGCGCCCTAGAAACTTCACTATCTCAAAGGTAAAATTTTCTTCGAGGGAAATACCTTTGCCTTCGCCTATCCTTCTGTATCATCGCGAGCGCCCAACTTCACCGAGTTTGCGATCCTCTGATTTTTTACAAAAAAAGGAGGGAATAAAAAAGAAAAAGCACTGCTTAAAAACTGTAATTCTTCAGCGAGGAGAAATTGCTAGATACGAGGATAATAAGTCATGCATTTGTACGTAGGTATGGAGGACCAATGGGAGTAACGCTTTCATCGCCAGCCAACTGTAAAAATGCGTTATAACGAGCTTTGACGTGAAAGCCTCAATAACACACTGCCACACACCAATGGGATTAAAAAGAATATATCGAGTGGTAAAGCGCGTGCGTGCCACAAGACCCACGCACACTATCTTGGCGGGTCGCGCACTCGGGCGCGCGCACGCAACTCAATCTCGGGTAATCTCTCCATTTCTAATGCGCCTAATGGGAAGAAAATATTCTAACGAGAGAAGGAGGCTCCTTTCCTCTCATCAATGATGAATCGCGCGAGTCCCTTCCCCCTTCTACCCTCCTCTTCAGCGCACACAATCCAGCTCAAAGTTTGTACAGCAGGCACTTTGGAGGCAGCCGGGCCAGACGAACATTCTCGACGGGAAAAATTAAGTCAGGCCTTATTAACCGGCAATGTGCTCGCAATATAGAGGAGCGCGCCACCTCGCTAATTGGCTGGAATTCCGACTCGACCCTCCTCTCGTAAAAGGCCGACCTTTAACCCAATAAGCCGACCACCGCAGCACTCGAGCACCCGAGGAGGATGGAAGAAGAAGCCCCCGCCGAGTCCGGCGGCGGTTCCGAGGAGGCGTGGGGCTGTCGAGGGGCCCGCCGCTATAATGCCGCGGTTGGCAAACAATCCGTTCGTTAAAGCTCCTGCAGGAGGAGAGTCCTTGCCAAGTGCGAGGGCCGAAATTCCCTCTCGGGGATTTAGAGCATCGAAGGCTCGCGACTGCGTGCGCCTAACTCCTGCCCTCTCCTCTCTCTCTCTCTCATTATCGCTCTCTCTCTATACATGGTTGGACGCCTCTTTCTCTCCTCTTAAACTGTCCTCGTTCATTCGTCGGCAGTGACAACTCGCGTTACAATAACATTTAAATAGCCCGCTCGAGGTGGTGATAAAGGACAAAAGTTATATAGCCAAGTAAGATTGTTGCGGAGCGAGGTGAGGAGGAGGAAGCCTTCTCAGAGAAAATGGAACATTTTCAGATTTTATGTAAAGTCGTGACTGCCTAATGAACATTTCATAGGCTTTAAGTGAAATTAGATCGGGCCGTATACGCCGGCTACGTGGAGCTTTTTCCAACTCAGCCCTTGGCGCGAGCCAAATATTCTCAACTCCGTGAGCGCGAAAGAGAGGCAGCCGACGGCTTCTCTTCTGTCTTCATTATTTATCCTCATTCGACACTAAATTCCATTTAGCTACTGTTCCCATCCATCAGCGCTACGTGATAGTTTTCTCAAAATAGTCTCGGCCATTTTCTAAAGTTGCCCGCGCCGTTAGAAATGTATATTAATCCATTCGCACGCTCGCTACATTGGAGTTGGAGTGGCTTGTAGCCGAGCTGAGATATGGCTCGGATAATTTTTATTGGGAAAGCCGGCGGATGGATGTAATGGCGGTGAAGTTTGCGTTAATTCTCGGCGCTGCGGGCTCGAAGGGCGATAAGAGGCGCATTACGGGGGGGGGGGGGGGGGGGGGGGTTTTAAAAAAAATTAGAGGAAAGTTGTGGCGCAGGCCAAATTGTAAATGTAGGACGGTCGTGTCATTTGAGGAGGGATTACGGCCGACGTAATAAATTCCGAACGTGCGGGATGAAATTTATTATACGCCTCTTGACAGAATTTCACGGAGCGCTTCATTTTACTTTATTTAGCCGAAAGAAACGGCCATTTGGCTTTATACAAGTCGCCCGGTCTACTTTATTACTCTCCCTATTAAACAATGATAATAACCAACTCGGTTATATTACATAACCTCCTCTGACTAATTGTAACGCCCGCCCAAGCAAAAAGTCCTCGGGCAATTGGCGCCCACTGACTGCTGAATCCCTCCCGTCTGCATCGCTCAGCGAGATCACGTAGATCCGCCGCTCGCGAAAATAATCGGCCGCTGACTCGTAAACAATAATGCTGCCCTCTGCAAGCGGTCGAATTGTAATTGCGAGTCAATTACGGCTGGGCTGTCGTCCCGCGCGCACTTCCTCCCGGAAGCGCAACGGCGACTTATAAATCAGCGATTTGATCAGCGGGCTTATGATGCGCGAGGGCGGATGAGGAGGAACGGGAGCAATTTCGACCTCGGCTGCGGGACAAAAAGTGGCTGCCGCGCCACGTGCGCTCATCCCCTCTCCTGGCTGGGGGGACAAATTGGCCTTATAAATAGCGCGTAGGCGCCGCTAATTTGAAAATGGAGCCGCGCGCAAAAAGGGCTGCACGGACAAAACAGAGAGGGGGAGGGGGGGAGGCCACGTGAGCGCAGGCGCCGTTTTTGCGAGGGAAGACGGCGATGGCGCATCATCGGGGAAAAAAGGGAGCGTGGAAAGTTGCTCACGGCGACGCAGATGCACGAATGAAGAAACTTGCGCGTCCACTTTTTCCCTCTTCCGTGGCGGAAAAGTTTTCGCGTTTTTCTCGCGGGCTCTTATTAAATTATGAACGACGGACACGGGGGTTGGCGGGATGGGGGGTGGAGGAGGAGGAGGAGGAGGAGGAGTACGGGGTCAAAGGTGGGGGGCGGGGGAGGGAGGGGGTAAAAACGGTCGGAGACCAAGTAGGGGAGAATCAATCTCCGGCAGGCCGCGGAAAACTCCGAGGGAGCCTCCCGATCTCTATCCGTCATAACTTTTAGTTGGAAAGTTATCTCCGCGTTCTTTTCAGGCCCGACGAATGAGAGAGCCAGAGGGAGTCCCTCCAGCCCCCCCATCCCCCTTTGGGGCTACGTAACGAGGAGCCGAAGTCAATAGTGGCCGGGGATGGAGCCACGCATCGCGACGCGAGAGACAGCGGCCAACTTTTCCGCCGCTGATTGGAAAATGCCAAGTTTCATCGGCTAGTTTCCCGGCATTCGGTCGGGCAAGGCTTTGATGAGCGAGGGACCTCGTGTTTACAGCCACGTATCGACGATCGCGGACACGTCTCTCATTTTCGGTAATGCATGCTCCTCCGTCCCCCCCCCCCGGCTTTTGCAGCTCTTGATTAAGCTGATGAGTGGGCCAAGCGCTCGCGACAAAGTTCCTTGGCGAAGAATTCTTTTGTAGCGAGGCATTTTGGGATTGGCATTGTGTGCGGCAAATGTGGAAAGGCGAGGAGGAGTCCGGACTTCTTACAATTTCAAACGGGAGTCGCGAGGGGGGCGAGGCAACTATTTATCTGTCGAGGGGAGCGTTTTTATCGAACGATCAAGCAGTTGGTTGATGAAACCAATTGTGATTAATTGTCGCGGATGTTAATGTAGATGTACGCTCGTGAGGCGATTTGTTAATTAACTGCGATATTTATTCGAAAACCTGTCACTAACTTTCTTACACTGACACTCGACTTTTCATCGACGTTGTGCGTAAAATATCCTCGTCGTCGTCGTCGTCATCATTGGAATTAAAAATTATTATTATTATGATAATGTTTAATATTATTGCACGAAAAATTATATCGCATTTATATTCGTGCGCAACTAATATTAATGCGTTAACTGTTTTCGACGTGAAAATTTATGATACCGTTGAATTACGTTAATAAATAAATGGTTCTCGTACTTTCATCACATTATTTAATATTTCATAAATTCAGCCGAGTTCGATGACCCTACGTTTGCTTTTGACTCCGGCATATTAAAACTACGACAACAAAATTTTCATGATTAATAACTATTTACAATGGGTTTAATAAAATTACTAAATATCCCATTAATTAATGGTTTAAAAGCACACATCGATAAGTTTGATTTAAACGTACTTTTTTTTTCAATGCCCGTAGGGCGGCATTAATATGCAAATGAAATAACCGTGGCTTTGATATAATATAAAAATTCATATTCTTGGAGTGTGGCACGCAATATTTAAGAACTTTCGCCTTAATGCCCGCTTCATGACTACTTTATAATTACCAAGTAGCGGAGATGTGAAGAAAAATCTAAATAGAAAATAAATCCTGACTATCGAGAAGCAGATTTATAATGAAAAGTTGAGGGCTGAAAAAATTCAAGTCGCTAAATAGCCGCTCTGAAATGAAACTCACATTTTAAACACAAAGGTTATTATATAATACGAGAGAGAGAGAGAGAGAGAGAGAGTCTGTGCGCAGAAATAAATATCAAATGGGAAAATTGCTGATTACATTTCTATAATGAATTCTCCAATGGATTACCGGGGAGACAAACAAATGGCACGCCCAACGACTTGTCAGCCACCTCCTTTAACAAATTGTTGGCGCGCCCAGGCCTGTTTAATTAAAAGAATCGCAGCATCTCACAAAAGATCTTCGAGTAATTTAATACGGAGGAATAGCTACGGGGCGACATCAAAGAGTCAATTCAAGTCCGCCGCCGATAAAAATAGAATTCGTGCGAATCGAACACTTCATCCCCCCCCACCCCACCCCCGATGCATTCTTCCTTGTAGTGAGTCGGGGGCCTGCCCCGAACAATTAATCATCGAGTTTGGAAAAAACAACGGGAGCCACTCGCGCCCATCATCAATTTCACGTTTAATAAAACCATCGCGTAGCCTTCACCGTCCATTCGTGCGGCGGCATTTCTCGCGAAATTAGAGCCCCGGCGAATAACTCTCGCTCTCTCTCTCTCTCCCACTCTCAATCTCTCACTTTTCTATCATTCGAAGATATCAAAAGGCTGGGCGCAGAATACAGAACGCCAACAAAAGATGACGCACTGCCCTCTAATTCGCAAAATTACACGTATCGGAATAAGGAGAAAGGAGCGCCCCTGCCCCATGCCATACCTCCTCCCTCCCTGTCCCTTTCAACGACATGAATGGCCAAATCCTAATCTCGGGGAGAGCAAAAGAGAGAGAGAGCTGCCGCTGCTGCTGTCGCGCGCCTATTGACTGTTTCCGTTCCCACTTAATGATCTATTCGGGATCAAAAACTTGGCTGTCCACGCTCGAGTGTGGGACGAGTGAATGGGATGTATGCGATGCTGCTCGCTACAAATGCGTTTGAATAATTTATTTGGACGGGCAGTGAAATCATGGCGCAGCTCCTTCGCCAAAGCTTTGGCCGAATCGATGTTTAAGGACTCGGCATCGCTTAAATCAACCACTTTCCCAAACGAATCTATCGAACAATTGCATTTACACGCACACGCGCACACACAAATGCATTATTCATGGGATCGTATCAATTGCATGCGTGTACTTACGAGGGCGACAAATGTTATAATGAATTCAAATGAAATTCTTGGAGTAAGACTAAATCAACGATAACAGCTGCTTATGTGTGGCTCAAACGAGGCTTTGTTGCTTCGAGCGTCATGCGACCCCTCGGACTTTACCTAAACACTGCATTTTTATTACACCCCCCCCACCCCCCACCCCTCCACTCTCCGGCCGCCTTTTAAATACGAAATTTATTAGAGGGAAAGCTTATCACGGTGAGATAATAAATAACATCGTATTTTGTATTATAAGAATGATTTTCGCTATTAACGCGAACCTAACCGACGTCAAATGGCACTTGGAAAATGCGCTCAAGGGGAAGGAAAAATAGCCGCCCTCCTTAACGAGCAAAACCGTTGTGACAACTTTTGCACGTTGTCACGTTGCATTCGGGATTTTTTTCAACCTCAAATTACCGCTCGCAGCATGCAATTACCTCGAAATGCAACTTAGTAAAGAAGCGCACCTCGCGTGAATTAAGCGCAGATCAATTTAAATAGGCCATCCAAGGTCCCCTCTTGGTACCAGGTCATTAACCTACTTATGTGGACAGTCATAGAACATCTTACTTTATCCCGGCAAATCCGTCTGTTCTCTCAATACGAATCCCACGCTCCCGTACGAAAAACGTGACTCCTTAACCGTTTCCTCCCTCGCCCACGTGGCAACCGATCCTCGCAATCCCCCCACCCCCACCCACCCACCTCATCCACTCGATATTCCACTAGGGAATAGCGAATCTATACTAAGACTAATCTAATGAAGTGGGCTCGCAAGGCTGACGTGCAATGGCAGCTGGCGAATTCCGTCAGGAGGGCACGAAAAGTTGAGAAAAGGCTCGCCCCGGCGACTTTCCATGTTGGAAAAGCGCGCGACGGTGAAGTGACCGAGGTCTCAACTCCCGGTCGACCCGGTCTCAATGGACAAGTATCGCAAAGCCCCGTCACGTGATAAGCAGCTGTCCACATCGGCCCCTCGATTTGTCCCCGAGCCCGGCTACAAAGGCCTCGTCCACCGGCTGCATAAAGCAGTCCCGGCCATTGCAAATGATTGCCAGCCTCGTCGTACGCCCGATCGACATTTATAATGGCGGCCCTCGACGACCCCTTTCCATCTGTCGCTCGCCCTGCTAATGAATGATTTTTCCCCGTTACGAGATGGGTGAGAGTGGGTGAGAGTGGGTGAGAGGGTGGGGTGGGGGTGGGCGAGGAAGCGAGGGCCGTATTTTTCCGGGCGCGTCGCTCCGCGTGAAGGAGATAGATCTTATTGTCGAAGCGGTAATCGGGCACGTGACCGACGTGCGCCCGCCCGGTTAAAGGGTGAAATGAACATTCCGTACGCTCGGAAGATCAAGTGCGGAGGCAAGCGGAGAGAGCCGGGCAGGCATCACTGCCATGACGATCGAATTTCCCGGGAGGAGGGGGTTTGAATAAGTGCACACGCCGAGTTAAAGTATTTACCCTTTGTGCGGGAAGATCTGCAGCGGATGGGATATTTGATGGGCATTCCTTTGGCTTTTATTAAGAGGGCCCGATGCGCCCTCTTCCCCCCCCCCCCTTCCCTCCGTTCGCGGCCCGGCGCCTCGGACTTTTCGGCGATATTGCCGATGCAGCTCCGCTCGAGAGCTTTTATCGAGCCACACACGCCCGACTTTCTACATTTGCGCGGGCAGAGAGTAAGGGCTGCCTCGTTAATATCACTTTTCCACGTGCCGCCTTTGAAATTTCGGGCCTTTAGTCATTCGGCGAGTTCGCGAGATCGATACCTCCGTCGTTGCAAAGAGGTACATTGCACATCGCATTAAGCCGCCCGCAGATCCACAGTTGGCGATCTAACATGGATGCTCCGAGCATAATGCGCTTCCTACAGGTGCCGATTGACTTTCGGGGAGCATGGAGTATTGAGGTGCGGACAGGCGTTTGGCAGGGAGCTGGTCTCAGCTAAAAATGAAAAATTTATTTCTGATAAGAGCGCATGCAACCCGTCACTCGCGCACTTTATTGGCCGAGTAGAGCGGCTGCGCGTGCATGTTGTGCCTCGCGTATGCCACTTTCAGTTTATTATTATTATTATGATTATTATTATTTTGGCGATGTTGAAATAAGACTAGTCATTTGTGGATATTTTGAGAGATATTTAATGTAACGAAATGTTTAATTTTCGCTAAATCATATTTGTGTAAATTAAATAAACTTATTATCCAGTGCTTAAGGATAATGGATTTTTCAATTAATTGCATGCGAATAAAAAATAATAATAATCAGCCATAATGTGTAATGATATCGTGCTACTATTGGCTAAAATGAGCCGATTTTCATTATCGCTTACGTAAGTAGGAATGAATAAGAATGTTAAATCTAATGTTATTTGTATAGCTTATTTATTCATAATCTGAGCAATTTATTTATACAAAGCAATCATCGTTAATGAAAAAGTTCTTTGATTAATAATAATAATAATAACAATAAAAGAAACAAAGTCGAAAAAATTCTAGAGAGTTGGAAGCAATACAATTTGCGCTTCAGAATTTCAATTAGATTATTTGATAAGTAATGTTTTTAGCTTATTTTACGAAATTGAATTAATTTTTGTAATTTAGAGAATTGAAATTAACGAGTCCGAAATTGAATTGTTATTAATTTTCCTCTGTTTTATTTCATTTATTTATTTATTTGTTTATTAATTAATTTTTTTAAACGTTTTTCTCTATTTTACAACTAGACGGTAAAATACACGAGAATGTGTATAACTTTTTATTAGAAATATTCCGTAGTTTATATACCAAATGTACGAAAGAATAATCGATAAAGAGTCTCGTTTAAACTACATTTCGAGCATCTTAAATTGAGTTGATATGCGCTATAATAAGATTTTACAATAATAAAACTAACCAAGTAAACTTAAGAGTCGTGAAACAATCACAATAACCATCTAAAACGCAATAATTTAACGCTCTTCCATGCTTATAAATGCCTACCTCTCCAACTGCATATAACGCTCAAAGTGCATGCAATTTTCCCCCTTCTTGAAAATTTCACTCGCAAACATGGGAATAGGATGATATGTGGAGAGAGAGGGAGAGAGGGAGTGGGAGCTGGAGTGGTAGGGGGTGGGGGTGGGAGGGGAGGGAGGGAGGGAGAGAGTAACGACAAACTGCTAAACGATCGTTAGTCGACATGCGACAATTTTAGATCTTAAGCAGCGGGCAAACACACTCTCGTGCGCATGCACATGCGTGCGCATACGGACGCGCACGCACACCCGCGCACACCATCATCAGGGACGACAATGTGCCCACGCTCTAAGGATATACACGCTGCCACGCCACGTGACGTGAGCATAGAATTTAGTTTTGCCACCCCCCGCCACCCGTGCCTCCTCCTCCTTTGCACCCGAGGACTTATTAACCTGTCACAGGACGTTGCTGAGGGCATGCAATGTGACGCTAAATGTGTATATACAGCCACGTGTATACGTACGAATAGACATTGCCTTCGTGGCGGCTATATATATATATTATCTGTAAGGGACAAGGCGGGCGCCGGCTGGCTCCACTACAAAGGGCAACCCTTGCAATTATTTAGATAAATACGTTACATTGGTCCCCGTCGATAACAATAAAATAATTAGTTCGCTTTTCACCGAGTCTCCACGGCCTCGCGCACTTCCTCTTTGATCTCGCTCCCTTTTTCTTTGCTCAGCTTCTCTACTTTTTCACGAATCGAGCTTGATAACAAATCAGCACGAGATCGCCCCATCAATTATCTCCTGTCGTTTTTCCTTTCATTTTATTAGCATTCGCCATAATTGTTATTGTGATTTTATGGCCGTGGGTGGGAATATTTTGTAAGCGAGTCTTTGATGGTCGGTGGTGCTTTGCGCGCTCATAATCCGAGGATTGATTAATGGAAGAATGCCTCGAGTGCGATCCATTCCATTATTAAATAGGCAAAATTAATGTTTACGACGTTTCGGACATTTTTTTCACGACTTTCGCGAATGGGACGCTCAATTTCAATATTCAGGCCTGTAATTACAGTGTACTACTATTATCGTAATCACTCGCCTGCAATTTCTCAAATTCAATATTAAACGGCTGAGTTTGCTGCAACGAGGAAACTATTCGCAACATTCACAATCAAACTCTTCTCAAAATTCTCAATAAAAATCTTAGGCTTAATATTTTCGCGCAACTTCCCTCTTCCGGTAAAACTAGGGAATGGGAAAAAGGAATGTTTACCAGCACTTTTCAATGGATGTCAATAATCTTAATAATATAATACAATAATGAGCGCCGTGCACGCAAAGATTTGCCAATTTGTACGACTAATTTCAAAGAGCGCAATAACTTGGCAATTTATGCTTATTTATTCGCGTAAGCATATCACAAAAATTGGATAAAAATATGTTTTTCTCATTGTTATGAAAATCTCGTGTTTTTATCGTTAATACTGTCTCGGAGACTTTTACGAAACTGTTATTATTTATGCAAAGTCTTCTTATTATACGCTAAAAGAAATATTTTACTTATATCAAACTCCATTCTATGAAGACTAAGAAAGAAAAAAAAAGGGAAAAAAAAAATTAAATTATCCTAACTTTTTAAGGTTCATGAAAGTAAGTCTCAGTTAATTTGAAATTAAGTAAAGATAAAATGTTTCTTCGGATACGAAAGCCATTAATGAAAATTAATTAATTAACTAATTTAAAATTGTAAGACGAAAGAGTAAACGTTATTTTTTAAAATCCTCGCTAAGAGCTTTGAATAATAATTGATTAATTAAAATTACGTAGCCGTACTTATAATAACGAGAGCTCATACTTTCGTTGTAGCTTCGTTGATTATCGCTCGATAACGTATTTCCAGCCTTACAATAATACCAATTACAATAATACCTGAAGCACTTTATTCATTGCCTGTCCGAGCGATCGCTTTTGTTTAAACAATCTTACAATTTCGTACTTTCCCCACCGATGATATAACACTTAATGACGACATAAAGTCGATCGATCCAAGCCGCTTCGCGAGCCTGTTTTCCCTGCATTATTTATCTCCTCCAATCGTTACACGCAATATAATAAAGCGTCCAAGCTCTCTTTATCCAGTCTTGCTTTATTAACCCCTCTAAACTGACAAAATATACTGCTCCGTGAAATCATTATCAACTGACAAGTATTGCCACCGGCAATGAAAATTGACAGACCATTAAAGCACTGCTCTCCACTCTAAATCAGACAAACTATTCATGCCAATGGCAGCTCCAGCTAAAAGTCCATTATTAATACAGAACTGACCTAATTACATAGCAATCTATTCTATTTCACTCCATTGATTAGCATGTTGGTTACAAATCCTTTTAGCATTTAGTGATTCTAATGATATAACAGGAGCGCGACCCCGCGATATCACTTGTATCCCAAAATACGCTGGACAGTCCTTAAGTCGAAACTCTTATGCACTTAAGGCTTAGCGGGCGTACCGCTCGGCTCCGATTACGTCATAAAAAGTTTATCAAGTTCAGTCGAGTGGGGACTGGGATCCTCGTTCGAACCTGTGCTCGAGCCTTCGAAGGATATCGATCCACTCGCACACCACCCCACGAGCTGCTCATCAACGTCCCCGCAAATACAACAAGGCAAATACATCCTCGGCGTCATAATCTCCGCCCCCCCCTCCCTCCCTCGGAAGTGCACAAAGGAGCCCGCATTATTTTCATCACCCAATACACGCAAGCCGACGTATCGCATCCTCGTAACTCTAGCCTCGGCTGACCCACTCTCGGCCACACGAGGAGGAAGCCGAGAGATCCGCAGGACATCGGCCCGATGAAAGGGGCCGAGGCCGGGGCGCCTTCGTCATCGCCACTAATAAAAACATCGGCCGGGCAGCCTTCGATCTCGACTCCCTCCGTCACCTCCTGCGCATGCCCGGCCCTTGCACTTCCGCGTCTTAGGTAGCCCGG
>JAPYYT010000281.1:0-61419 GCA_030522565.1 Ceratosolen corneri
CGTCGGTACTACCTCTTTGTTTGTGAATTGTTTTCAAAATATTCGAAATGTTTATGATTGCCAGATGTGTCCCGAGAGCCTACGAATAAGATTAGAAAAATACGACGAGTGTTTTATTTCTCTCGTCTGTGACCTCCGTTTACGACCGTCTTTACTCGGACTGTGCCTCCATAGATCGAGCATGGTCGAATAATATGCACGTCCCTTACAATTCGACACTAGCAAAAAAAACAGCTGACGAAACCTTCTAGGTACAGTAGCATAAACTGCTACTTTTCTGAATATTCTTAATGACCGAGTCAAATTGGAGCTCAAGAAAACCCTGTCATATATTAAGACAACGGCGCAGCTGCGCTAGCCACACTATATGAGAATATAGGCAACTTATTATAACTACGAACAATCCATGCTTCGCGTTGTTCCAATCAAAAGTAAATAGTGTGATAGTGCGGGTTTTTTAATACAAATTAATATAAAGACAAATAACATATTATTTCAATTCATTCGACAAAGACCACACCACAGTTTTACAGCATTACCTACGCCGTCTACGTCTTAATTTCTTTCTACCTTGCTATCTCCCCTTTCCACGGCCGGCCTCTCCCCTCCTCCAGCTCGGTGAGAGTACACACTCGGGCTCTGATCCGAAAAATATATAATCTAAAATATCCTATATACTATTACATTACCTATTGAAACGAAAATATTCATTTTTCATATAAAAATGTTCTTTTTAATAAAATAAATAAAAGTAATATTAAAAAATTTTTTCAAAAATATTAATTAATAAAAAAGTACATTTTTATTACGATATTTTGTTAATTTACACATATTTAAACTGCGTGATATTAATTTAATTTATATGCATTCAATGAATTTCTAAATTATAAATATTACAAATGTATTTCGATTCTGTGTTAGAACCAAGAAATCAAAATTATAAATTAATTATTGGAATTAATATACTTAAATATAAATAAATTTTTATAATTGCATATCAAATATTTATTCTTTTTATGTGCATATGCTAAATAAAAAAAATCATTTCATATCGTACACAATCAGTTAAAAAAAGATTCAATTATTATTCTTGAAAATTATTAATTTCATAAATTTAATAAATTCACTTTATTACTCTTTTCTAGAAAAGAAATACAATTTTAAAAATTTATAAATGCACAGAATAAAATTGTTGTAATGAGATGTATTTATAATTTGAATAGTTATAATAAAAAATAATTAATTTTAATTACTTATAATTTTTAAAAATGTAAAAATATTTTGAATTATACTTTTTAAATTTGTAAATAATTTCATAAAAATATTTAATAGAATTGATTATTATTGCTTAATATCAATAATGCTTCTCTTTATTGTGTAAACATATATTTTCTTTAGTTGCATTAAATTTTTTTAAAAAGAATTAAAAATAACATAAATTATAAAGAATAAATATAATCTTTCTATAAATATTTAAATTAAAAATTTCAAATAACGAAATTGCAATCAGTAAATAACTATTCATTATAATAAAAAGATATCAAAAGAAAAAAAATAGATTTTCAGCGTGCATAGATCGGAACTTATACATTTGACTGTCGCGGTCAAATTTCCTTTGCATCCTAATGGCTAAATTTATCAGCAATATTTGCAAGTGCGAAGATCTATCACCATGTCGCTGTTGTCTGCTCTTCCGCGCCCAAATAGCCGTATGTGAAGCTGATTCCGCTTAAATCAGAAAAGGACGGCGGACTACGGCTATCCTATGCTCTTATCGCAACGTTTGTGACAAATGTAAATCCGAGTGTTGTGTTCTCTTCATTATTAGATTTTTCGCAGTCTGTAAATTGTATCTAAGTTGTATTAATTGTAGAAGCCTTAAATTAATACAAATATTAGGAAGATCATTAAGGAGGGATAATGGCTATCAGTGAGTATCATTGAATTTTAAGTTTACTAGAGGATGACAATTTTGTGTTTCTTTTTTCGCGTTTGAAATATATGTACTATGCTGAAGAATCTGCCTATGACGATAGGCTATTGTCGATTTTTCTTTTTGACATTTGCAATTTATAACGTTCCATGTTTAGTTTTTTCCCTATGTACTATCGCCTCTTATAAACACGATAATTGTTATTAAAAATAAAGAACTGCGCTGTCTGTTTTAGAGTACCAATAACGAACTGACCTACTTATAATGGCTTCACTTTACTTTAATTGCTTACCAGCAGATTTCATTTTCTAAAATTCTTTAAATATGAGATTAAATTTTTTTATAAAAATTTCTATAAAAATATTTCAAGCAAAATTAATATAAGTTTACCATGCTTAATATAGTTTTCATTAGAACAGTAATCATATTTCACGTTATTAAATAATTATAGCAATAAAATTACTAAAATCAAATAATACAACGATTATTATAACATATAATAATAATAACATATATATTGTTTATTATAGTAATTTATAATAATAATATAACAACAATTTTTTATTATAAATTAATAAAAATGAATCATGTAGATTGAATAATCTATATGTATAAATAATCATTTTTTTTCACGATTTCTTCAAAAACATTAAATTGTAAAACAAGTTCCTCAGTTTCCATTATGATAATTCGTAACTGGGAAGTATATGGCTGACGGTACAATTATTAAAATACATTTATTATTGAAAATTTTTGCATTATTTAGTGATAAGGTTGGAATCTTAGATTACTTAAGTGCACTTCGGGAAATATTTCACAAAAAGTTGAAAATTTTATATGTGCAAAATTTGTATAATTCAATAGCGTAAAAGCCGATCAAAAACCGGATAGTAACTATATGCCTACTGTGCGATTTTACTTACCTATAAATATATATATTATATCCAAGAATAAGAAATTATTCGGTCGGGAATAATGATACAAAAAAATTTTCAATTAAAACAATTGACTTTTACAAATAAAATTATTATAATAAAAAGTCTGAATAAAAAAAAAATTGAAAAACATTATGATTATAGCAAGACTGGAGGACATTTTTATAAAAAATATAATTAAATAAAATATAATTTACAATAAAATATAATTTGATCAGATTTCTTGTCTTTGATTTTATAAGTACCGAGCAAAGTCATATTAAATGTTGGATTAAAGTTTTTTAATTTGAATTTACTGTCCTTTTTTTTAAATGTAGAGATAAAAAGCAACGGAAGTATAATGATTCACACAGTATATTCGTTAAAAATACTATTGATATTTTAGAGGGGAAATGCATTCAATACATGACAAGAATAGTATATCAATCAGATGAATAATCAATTATCAATATATTTTAAATATATTTTTAATCAAGCTGTAAGTTATAATAAAAAAAGTATATTAATTAAAAAATTTTGGATTAATAAAGGTACATTTGAAAAATAAAAGGACTCAAAAATATATATCGTATCAGTTAATATTTATTTATTATTGAATAAATTAACTAATATACTAATATATACATCATTTATATTATTATTATTATTATTATTATTAAATATACGTACAGTATTCTATAAAAATTGGATACTTTAAATATTTTCCATTTTACTTTATTGATTTTACAATTTATCTTTAGTTGAATTGAATTGAATTTTAGTTGAAGCAAATACAATGTATAAATGTAGATTAAAGCAATAAGAGATAAATATTGGTTCTTTCTAATAGGTTACTTAAAAATAGACCAGATTTTATCGTTAATTATGCCATAATTCTCATAAAAACGCGGATTTAATACAAAACTAAATATAAGAATCAAATGGATGGCTGAATTTGATACAAGTATTTGAGAATAGATTTTGCTTTATAATTAGGATTTAAAGTTGGACCTAGCAAACAATATAATATTCTTAGAAGAAGCAACTTCATGTCAAAATATGGCTCATACTGGATTGTTATCCTTTCAGTAAATACATGTTTATTTCTAATATTGTTTACTAATAGATATTTATTTTATGTTAATTACGTGACTGAAAACAAAATTTAAATTCTAATTCAACCAATATTCTCTGCAAATAATGTACATTTTATTTAAAAATTCTGAATTCATTTTATTAAAAGAATATAAACGTAAAATTGATTTTTTATTTTTGTTGGAAAGTCTATAAATATACAACAAAAAAATATGAAAATAATAAGATTATTGTTATTTAAATTATTATATATAATTAATTTGACTATCAATTTATAGAATATTTGTTATCAATATATTTCTAAATATAATTTTTTTAAAAGTCAATTTGAATAAATAATGAAAATTATACGAGAAATTTTAAAATACATTAGAATTTTGGTTAAAAATACTTCAAAAATTAAATAGAAAAAATTTTATATGCAAAACCATTGTACAAAAAAGTTTAACGCAATCAAATGTTTCATAAAAAAGTATTTAAAATTTCAATTCATAAAGACAGAAAAATACGCATTATTTAATTTAAGAATTATAATTGCTTCTTAATTAAGTTTTGTTTTATGAAATATTTAAAAACTATTAATTATTGAAAAAATTAATTCTTATATTTTCTTTAAAAGTATATCTGAAACATATATTTGTAATCATTATTCTGTTGATTTGGATTTTAACATTTATTAATATTAACAATATTGATGAACAATATTAAACAATATTATTATATGTTAAAAATTAAATTATATAATATTTTATATTAAACATTTATAAAAAAATATATTTGACTTTCAAAAAATAATAAAGGAAAAACAAAAATATCTAGAATAACTAACTTTAAATATCTAGACAAGCATTTACTTAATAATTCCTAATCTAAAATCTTTAGATTAGAATATATTAATAATATAGATAACAATATAAAAAAAGCAGTATTAAATATCACTAGTAAGTAATGGATACTCAGTTTGGAAAACACCTGCACACCTTTATCCAATTACTTCTTTTGCTATTCATATGTTATGTTTGTTATGATTTTCTAAAAACAATCTTGACAAAGTATTTCTTTATTTCAATAAAACTATTAACGATTATTTTAAAATTATATTTGTTTTTAATTACTAATTAACTTTGATTAAATTTCATAAAGATAGAAAAAACAAAAATTGTTCTATTTTTATCAATTTGAATTATCCATTCTCTACTTTAATCATCGAATTTAATTTACTAATAATTATTTTCAAAGCTGGTAAATATTTTTTTTAATAAACATCAAAAAAATAATTCTATATATATCAAATCAAATTAATAATTAACTATTGAATTTCATTTTTAATTACAAAATTTTTTCTAAATCTATAAAAATCTATTTTTTAATATCAGTAACGAATAATATTATAATTAAATTAATTATATATAGTAAAATTTGGTTATGCAAGTATATAGTTATATAGTATATATATACAATTATATCATTAAAAATGAATTATTTTTAAGAAAATTATGTTCTATTGAGACCACTAATAGCTAATAGCTATTTCAATCAATAATATTTAATTAAAAATATAGACCAGATACTATTTTTAATTTAAAATTAACGATTAAAAAAAATCTCTATTAAGAGCGCTAATAACTATTGGCTGTGTTAATCAATTATGTTAATTACTGATTTAATTAAGAAATATATTTCAAATCATTTAAAAAATATTTGTCAAATAAATACGGTACCTAAAACAATAGTATTAGCATTAAATTTATCAATTGCAATATTTTTTAATTATTTAACACGTTGAAAATATATTTCTAAAAATAGTATAGCACAGAATGAACTAAAACATTAGTAAGGTTTTTTAAAGTCAAATGTTTAATTTTAATAAAATACATTTACATAATGGATTTTTTGATATTTCATTGTTACCTGATATTGATATGTGTAGATTTACTTATTATATATGTCCTATAAATCTTGAAGAAAGGATGTGCAAATGTTCGATGTCAGTGATTTTTACTGCGTGATCAATGAATAAAGTATGCCGTTATAAATGCGAAATACAGTGTCCTGCATATTGATTGATGAACAAAAATAATAATAATGTTAACAATGTAATATTTATGCTTCTAAATATATTTCATAGAATAAAGTTTGCATTAACATTAAAAATAAGTCATTACTTTAATTTTTCAATAAATAACTAATATGTTATATTTACGTATTGTAGCAATATTATTTCTTTAACTAATTACCTTATTTTGATATAATAATTTGAAAAATTATATGATTATTATCACCTTGTAATAATTGAACTAATTACAGTTACTTAACGTTTTATAAGGCCGTTTTAAAATCTGTATTTATTAAGGCTATTACCGTTGAAACCAACACTAATTTAAATTTAAAAAATGTTAATAAGACTTAAAACTCACATTATTTTTCATTAAAGTAGAAATATATTGATTTATTTCCATATTATTATCAAAATCAATATTCGCGTTATTTATTTTGACCGAATTTTATTTATTCATTTTTATCCATAATAAAAATAATACAATCATAAATTTCTATTCGTAATTTGAATTTTCAAAATTACAACACTATTTTTAATCATTATTTTAAGATATAAGAAAGTGTTTATATTTTTATAGAGAATGAAAATATAGAACTGATTATTAAAAATGCTGTGATATTAGCTTTTGTTTAATTCTAATAAACATTTATTATTAAATTAACAATAAAATAAAAACTTATTAACATATTTCTGATTAATTACAAATATGAATTATTTACTTTCATGAATATGATTTTATATTTAAGATACTGCGATGATCATTTTCCATTAATTATAAAAGTACAATATAGAGAAGCTCAAAACATATTTCATAATTATTTAAATATCTTGCGACAAATTCTTAACAAGTTTAATGCTTTATCAAAAACAATTATAATCATTTATTGATTATCTAACAATATATTAATTATCTGTAAAGTTAACTTACACTATTATATAAAAAGTAGCCAGTTTGAAAAATAAGAAAATAAAACAATTTTACAGTATATGAATCCTAGATTTAATATGATCTAGATTGAGGTTAAAAAATGTTAATACTACTAATGATGACACGTTGCGTAGGCCGAAGAGATATATGGCATGTGAGTATGTGTATGTGTGAGTGGGAGTATGAGCTTGCAATTTCGGATTCATCTTGCAGGCACTGGACGAAAATTACGTTTATAATTCCACTCATTTATATGATGACATAATAAAGCTAAAGATATATACAATGATTATTTTTTTAAATCACCGATTAAATACTTGATAATTCATGCATTCTTAATAATGTAAATGGATTTTCAAGTCGCCAGATTATTGTAATCTTTTGTTCGTTATACAGCATTGAAATATTATTCAAAATTATATTTGAATTTATAAATCATTTCTTATTGAATTATTTACTATAATTTTTTTATAAATTGAAAATATTTAATTTTTAAATCAAGTGATGTTGAAGTTACGGTTTTCACTGTAGTTTATTAATATTTTATTAACTACTCCAATTATATCTATAAATAAGATTTCTTATTATAATATTCTTTATAATTATAAGAATATTTATATTATACTTTTATAAATGCAATTATTTAGACATATTTCTAATAATATATATTCATAATTACTTTTTAAGTACGATTTATAAATCATTCGATAAATTGTCAATATTTTTGAATAATTATGACATTAGCACATATCTGCTATTTATATTAAATAAAATATTGATGACCTTGAAATAATTTTGGCGCGTAAATATACAAATGAATTCATGCAAACTGTAGTTGATAATTTTTGTAACACTTAATTTCAATTATTTAATGTAAGTGGATGTTTTTTTCGATAAAGTTATTTTTATTCTGATTTATCTTCTGTTTAAAATTTTTAATGTATTTTTTTTTAATTCAAGACAATAAAGAATATTAATAATATTAAATAACTAGTGATCTACATCTTAAAGAAATTCAACTGTTTCTTACATCACATTAGTTATTTATTAAATTTCTGTAAATTAATTTATATTTCAAATATAAATATTTCGTAAAAAAGTCGGTTTTGTGAGTACAATTTAAAATTTAATATCATTTATAGATATAATTGATAGATAAAATGTACTATTGAATGACATTAATACATTTGCGATTTGAATAAACGAATAAGATTTGTATTTATACAAATTGTATATATACAAATTATCTTTTTATCTATTGCAATATAAAACAATTGTTTTTTTAAACTCGTTGCCTTTATATAATCATTCGTCAAATTATTTATTTTTATTTTGTTCTTTATTTCAAAGGTTTTCCAAAATAGAAATTTAATTAATTTATATTAATTGTATTTATAAAAGTAAATTATGTTTTTATTGTATTTTTACAAATAAACAATTTAATAACAAACAATATAAAATTACAATTATGTTTATTGATGTTATTTTGTATATTTCTATTATTAAAAAATTTTGAAATAGTTTCATATAATTTTTATTTTCTTTCGTGCATTAACTCATATATTTTTACTGCAGCATTATCAACTGACAATAAATTGGAATACCATTTCTACCCTGTTAGTGGTAGCCAAATTCAATTCCGCATCAAGGCGCCAAATGATGCTCACATAGCTTTAACCACAAGACCCAATGAAAGCGACCCTATGTGGGAGGTTTTTATATTAATTATTTTTTATTAGTATAATAAAAAATTCACTATAAAAATTTCTTATATAATTTGCAATAAAATACATAAGATAAAATTTATTTTTATAAAAAAGAAAAAACCAATTATTATCAATGTTAACTTGTCAAAATTTCTTTTATACCAGTATTAAAATAACTTTAGTTTAAAATCATTTAAACATTATATATGTGAAAACTTTCTTTTTAATAAACTAAAAGAGTAATTATAATCGATTAAACATAGGTTTTTATCGGCGGTTGGAGTAATTCAAAATCTGTTATTCGCAAAAACAAAACACAACCTGATGTTGCCGAAGCAAATACCCCAAAAATCCTGAGTGATGATGAACTTCGTGGGTTTTGGATAAGGTAAACTGATTATTTATTGTATTATAGTCTCATTGAGGTTTATATTTTTTTATAATGTATGTTGGAAATTATAGATGGAATGATGGGGAAGTAACAGTGGGAATGGAAGGCGAGCAGAGCTCATTTCTCAGCTACATTGATCCTGAACCCTTTGAAATTACTCACTTTGGTGTATGTACTGGTTGGGGTGCTTGTGGCGAATGGCTAATTGAAGGTAACGTTCAATCAAAAAACTTCAAAACTTATAAAATTACTATTTATTTCTTCTCGATATTGCAATTATATGAATAATATCAATAATATAAAAATAACTAAACTTTATTTTAATGTACTTGTTTTGAATATCAGTACACATTGAAAATATATTTTTATTCTAGTTTTATTGATATTCAAATTACATGTGCATCTTTATAAGACATTAGTCATTATATTTACATAAACTTTACTAAATTACTTATGTGATAGTATTGTCTTTGTTTATATACTATAAATTAAATAGTTTAATATTTTTTATTAGAATGTTTTATTACTAATTTATTTAGTTTTTCCAAACCAATTATATTTAAAGTAAATTTTAAGATTAGATTATATTAATGTAAAAATCAAAATAAAGTATTTATTTTTATTAATTCATATTACTTTTATTTATTTTTGGAATGGTGTTGGATTGATGGCTTTGATAATCTAAAATCTACAGCAAGATGTATCGCCGATCATTATGGTGATAGTATGTATTTAATTGTAGACATTATATAATACAATAATTTTCTTTTTGATTATTCTCAATATTTTTAAAACATTTTCATTTAAAATTTAATATTTTAAGATTACATCTCTTAAAATTCGTATAAATCATTTTTAGTAACAAATTATCATAAAATATGTTCTGTATAACAACAATTTTTAACCATAAAATAACAAATTAACCAATAACATTAGAAATTAGACCGAATATTGCAATATATAATATACTAGCTTATTTAAAGGAAGTTTTTAATTTGTTATAAAAATAAAATAAAAGGACATATCAATTATATAAGATTATATATAAGATTCCAAGATTGCGGAAAAAATATGTTATCACAGAATTTTATATTTATATTGTTCTATGCCTTTAAATTTTTAAAACAAATTTTAATTCAAATGAAAAATAAATGTAAGATGATAAATTTACAAATATACAAAGGCTTAAGTTCATATTATATTTTAATTGAAGTAAATCTATATTAGAATATTTAACTTAATTTATATTGTAATTGTCACATGCCATAAATTTTTTAATAAATGGATTTTAAACATATTTATTAATAAAACTTTTAATTTTATTTTACAACATTAAAAATAACTTTTCTAAAAATAATAATGTAATACACACATTAAAATAATAACTAATATAATTAATACGAATAACGCGATCAACTTGTCGAAGAAGCGATGCAGTTTTTTAATGTCACTCTTTGCGTATCTCCATCTATTATCTCGTTTTTCGGATAATGCAATTTTGATTCACGTTGCAGCCATTGCAGATAATGATCTTACTGTTGCGTTCAAATGTTCTTACATGCGTGTATTATAATTTTCCAGCGAGAAATCCGCGGCTGTCAATTTCCGTTTTTGCGTTTACCTGGTGCTTGTACTGTGGAGGGAGTGTTGGATCCCATTCCCTTTCTTGATGTTAACACAGTCCCTGTCGTTTGCTTGACCTACTTCCATGATTAAGGGGTGGTACTGTCAATGGTGGGTTGACAAACATATGCCTCACATCAACTGTAAGGTGTTGGTAGAGCCCCAGTCTCTTCCTTGATTTGCCACTCTTGAAGCACACAGCTGGTAGATTAAATTTTTCTTAGTTTTTATTTTCCGATCGAAATTCTGCTTGTAATGTGTGTCAATAATTTAATGCCTGCAATACCTAACAAAGACCTAAAGTCCTATATCCTCGAATTTCATCTTCCGATTGCTTCATTATTTCTATTCGCTCTTGTTGGATTTTAATTTTTAATAATAGCTCAGCTGTCACTGTTTCTGCTGGAGCTCCAATGCTATGGTGTACATTTTCAATTTTTGCCCTCGTTATTGTCATTTCTTTACTATAAGCTTTTAAACTTGTAATAAACTGAAATCTTATAAACCTTTATAAACACCGAGTCATTTTTATGCAAACTTTTATATTCTTTTCAATGTACTACAGTATCAATTGCATAAATACTAATACTTCTTTTTATTTCAAATTTTTTATGCAAACTTTCATTCCTTTCACTGTACTGCGGTATCTATGAATGCTAATTCTTTTACTTCAAATATTTGCTTTCCAAACTCAATTACTATTTTAACACACACATATAATAAAAATTTTCTACCTTACGTATATTCGGCTCGAAGGATCAAAATGTCGAGGTATCCTCTACCTAGCTTTCGTGGGCTCAGCGTTACCTGTTCCGATGGCCTACTGATAGGGATTTCACCTGCTTGATTGTACGTACTCCCGTACTGATATTAAAGATTGCGGATGTAATAGGACTGATGTTAGTGGTTGCATTGATTGAATTGTTAAACACGTGTGTGTGCTGTTTCTAATTATTTAATAATAAATGTTCTATTGTTGTATACGGTTTTGATGCGTGAACGGAGATTCAATTGCATTTGAAAATCCGCCGTGCGGCTTAGCCCCTTTTAAACTCAGTTGGAAATAACAAACCTTATGGTATTAAGCGTTCCACCGTATGCTGATTCTACTCTCATTTTATTACTTAATACTGCGCAAGTAGTCCCAACAAAGTCCACAACCCTATCCCTTGCGAGCGGACTACGGCAGTTCGTATTCCAGGGGCGGACATGTGGAAGAGGGTAGCTTCCTTCTTCGAATTGTTGCTAAGAAGGCCTTAGCAGTTACCTTTACTTTTGTTGTTGCTGAATGATACCTCAATTCAGCTGTAGGGAGTGCGATTACTTCGAAACCATTCACGGCGGTGCTTAAACCAATCTTTGTTGTTGCTTTGTTACGGCTTGTGCCAGGATACTCAAGTGAAAATTGATCTTTAGTCGAAGACAACTATAACCATACTGATTCGACGGCGTGGCTCACTTTGTACTCACAGTTCGCATCACGACTTTTCGCTGCCCCGTCAAAACTAATTCACTTGATTTTTCCTATTGGTCCCTCGATCGGCACTTCGTTACACTACTTGTTATTGGTGCACTGAGTTCTTTGTCCCTTCTTCTTTATATACCGATTGGGGGGCCTTTTTCCCGCCTGCGGTCACACCACGGCCGAGTCTGTCAGCCGAGCTGAGCGAGGAAGCCACCAAGTCCTCTTGTTTTGACTAGCCCGGACCAAGTGGCGGCAATTGTACTTACACGTGTACTTTGCTTCTCCATCTTTCTAGCAATACCCGTTTTGTCTTTGAGATAAACACCGATGGTCAAATCACACGGTGACGGCGTGACAGCTGGCTTATTTTACGGATTTCTGACTTTATTATTACTGTTTAAATGACATCAATTAAAAAATACTATTAACATTAAATATTTAAAATATATTGTATATGCTTTATTAATTAATTTAAAGTGCACTTTTAGTTATTTGTAATTGTTTCTTGAGCAGACCTTAATAAATAAACAACTAAAATCTAAAAGACTATTCACTATCTACACTGAATTAATTGTACATATTAGAAATTATAAAACCTAGAATAAACTATATCAGGTAATTTACAGTACTATGTACAAATAAATGTATAATGCTATATTATAAGGCTATTTCTTATAAATTTTTTAATAATGTAACTTGAAATCTTCTCAAATATTATAATATGAATAAAAATGCAAGAATTGTTTTGTTTAAGTTAATAAATAAACATGAAAACTGAATTATAAATACATACTGGATGTTTGAAAAAAAAACTAGTTACTTTGCATATAAAATGATGATCATTTTTATATTTGGGATCACACATGTTTTTTAATAAAATTAATTGTTGGTTTTATATAGAATTAGAATTTTGAATTATTTTACTTGTACTTACAGGTTTTGAAAACCGATACTGAAGCACATTGTTTATATTATTTAAAAAATTTACTACACTGTTCCCTTGCAAGAAAGTAAACATCAGAAACCATTTCTTTCAGCACAACTTTTAACATACTTATACTACTAACATTTGATACACCTAAAATACTTTTAAACAAAAGTTAATTAAAATCACTTGCATGCAATTTTCTTTTGTTCTTCTATATGTGAAAATATGAAAATAAATAGCGACTAATATTTCAAACGTAAAAACGCAGAAAAACAAGTGATAACGATCTCAAACGATTATACTTGACATTGTAAATAGTCTTTATATCACAGAAAACGAATCATGAGTATTGATGGATGTTCTATTTTGAACAAAACAAATATAACTATTCAGTTTGAAAATCTAAATCTATCGGTTTTTCGTAAATTATACATTGATCGACAATTTCAATAATGAAATTTGTAAATTAATTTAGAAATTTCACTTATATGAATTTTCGCTTTTAAAAGAAACTATATAGAAAACATATTAAATTAATATTCCATATGTTTGGAATAATTGTACATAAATATACTTTAGAACTAGGAAGAATTTAAGTAAAATTAATCAGTTTTCAAAAATTAATAATCGTTCACTTAATAATTAAATTTATTGTTGATCCTTCTTGTGATTTTAAAATTAAATTTTATAAATTAAATTAATTAACTATTAAAATTTTAATTGTTTTATTGAAAATTCTACTTAAATTAAATCCAATTATCACCAATACATATTACTTATTTACATTAAACCAAGTTTATAAGATGCCTCAAGTAAAAATAAAAAAGTATAAAATTGATTATATAAAAGGTTGACAATAAATTTTGCTTTTCGATTTCTAAAGATAATTCAATGCTTTACACACATAATTGATAAACACAATTTCTATCTGATTAAATTAATTTTTCTAGTAAATTTTTGAGATTTATTGTATTTCTAATGGTTAAAACAATAACATATAATTAATTTACGAATTCTATACATTCAAATGCATTTTTTCCTTTGATTAATCTCTTCAATTTAACTGGAAATTGTTCAAATATTGTTATTAATAATAAATATTAAATTTTATCTGTAAAATTCAAAGAATCCAATTTCTTATATTTTGAATATTAAGAAGAAATTCACTTATTATATCAATACGAACAATGCGGAGTGGTAAATAATTTCAATTGTCAACACAGCAAATTAATGCACGAGTTTTTTTTTCGAAATAATAAGCGTTACTTTCACTCTATTTTTTGTTCTTGTATTAGGTTAAAAGAAAAGTTGATTTAATTTAAATCCGACCAGCAATGCTATTTATGGCCCAGCTTTTAACATTAATTAGCTTAATTAAAGTGGCCCCACACATCGCTTCAATGTCCAGTCGGACGGGCACTTTCGGTAATTAAACCCAAAAATTTACAGATGCAACAGTGGCCGCACCAACGCCGTCGGCACCTGATGATCAGCTGGGTAGCATCATCTGGTTGAACGTGACGGGTGGAGCTCTGCCTCCAGGTGCCGTTGTAGGCGGCGATGATGATGAGCCCCTCTACATTGGCAGGGCCAACCATGAGGGTGCACTCATACCTGGTAAAGTTAAATTTAGCCACGGTGTTTGCTACGTGGCTTGGGGCGGTCTCGAGCACTCCAAAACTGAATACCAGGTATCCAATATTGTTCCCTTCTATTATTTCTTTAATTATATTTCTCGATTGGTAGAGCATCACCACCGTATGCAAAATCTTCGAACTAAAGGGCAGTTCATACTTATAAAATATATTTCTGCATCCGAAAAAGACAATTTAAAGATTTATTTTCGATACGAAATAATAGTGATAAAAGTAAACAAATTAAAACTTCTTTATCTGACTTATGCATATTTTAAATCTTTTGACAAAATATTAATAAAATGTTCACAACTGTTATAAAAATTTTAAATCATATATATTTATAAATTAATATTAACATAAAATTCTATAAATATATAAAAGGGGCTATCGAAAGAACGTAAAAAATGCATTTATTGTATTTAAAAATAAAAATAGAACATATAGAAAATTATATAATTGTGTTTTAAAATTTATTTTATTTGATATCTCAATGAAAATTAATACTTTTTAATTTATATGAATGGTTAGAAAAACTTGTAAAACCACGTAGAATTTATTTGTATCTCCTATTTATATCTATAATATTTATATAATATATATTTTATTTATATATATTAAAATATTAAAAAATAATTTGACCTGTTATTCTACTTTTAAAATACTAATTTCGTAAAGAACTTACATCAAGAAAATGGTGTACTTGATGAAATCGTAGACATATAATTATAATAATTAATATATTAATAGTAAATATTTTTTATAAAAATAAAAAATAAATTAAATAAGTAAAGCTTTAAATAATATTAACAATAAAAAATATTTTATTAATAATAGCAATATCCATTTCTATTTTTAAAATGTTTAATTTATAAAAATAATATTGTTTTTGTTATATTTAATTAAACGCACAAAAATTATTGTAAATAAAATAATAATAAAATAATAATCATTATAATTATAAAATCTTTGTTTCTGACTTTTTTTTAAATATTCATTTAAAAATTTATTATTATTTTGAGTTTTAAAATTGTATATATAAATTAGTTATGATATTATTTTTCGTAAAATTAAAAAAATAATTTAGAAAAAACTATACATATTAAAAACTTAAAAATATATCATAAAGATATATTAAATTCAATATTAAATATAATGTAATATTTTTTCTAAACTTCACATCAATTATTCATTTTTTATTTTTACAAAATATTTCAGAGAAGATATTTAAGGTTATATCAATACTTGAATTTTATTTTATAAAATGTTAAAAATCAAAATTAATTTATAAAATTTATGAAAATAAAATACTTGATCAATTTGTATATATCTAGTTTTGAAAATTCTAAATCATTAAATTTTATCATTCATTAAAAAAATCATTAAATTTTATACAGAAATATATATAAGTATTTTAATAATGTACTAATGACTTGCAATAAGACCTTTTTCTTTATAAATAAATAATTTATCGAAATACTTTGATATACATTGAGATATGAAATATAGAGTATAGGAAATATAGATATAGGAGATTTTAATATATATTGGAATTATATCGTGTAGCAGATATACATAAGCATACATTTTCTTTGTTAATTGTGTTTCTACAGACTTTAAAACATTTTAAAATTTAATAATTTTGAAATTTAGCTCATTAAAAATTATAAATAAATGAATTAAAAACTGATATATTATAAATATTATATATTATAATAATTATTATTATATGACATTGAAACCAATACTCTAGATCCTTTTTAATCAGCTCATTTATAATCACTTTATCCAAATCATTGTTCATGCCAATAACCATTGAAATAAAGATATGTTTGTTACAATTTACATTTATGTATAAGAAAATTAAACCTATATCACTCCAATAAAAATTTATCTAATTGTTACTCGATATTCACTTACAAGGTAAATGGTAGATAAAATATTTTTTTAATGCACATATAAAAAAAATAGAAAGACTTGTAGACTACGCATTATTGAACATGTCTAATTCTAATTAATGTTGTCCATTATTTTTTTTAGGTACTGTGCAATTGCAGCCCTATCTGGATGCCGATAAGCGGTAACAATATCCCACCAAATGCCTTACCTGCAGGTCAAACCGAGGATGGTGAACCACTTTTTGTTGGTCGTGTCAATCATCAGAATACTCTGACTCTTGGGAAGGTCCATCCATCTCATGGATGTCTGTACATCCCATTCGGAGGTGAAGAAATTTCCTTCAGCAATTACGAGATTCTGATCAATTAAATGTGTTAGCTAAATGCTATATACAATAATGTGCACAATCGCACTGTTTTTTTTCTTATCCCTTTTATGTGTAGATATTAATGTAATAATTATACTAACACAATCAAGATGTTTTGTTTAGTTTTTGTTCGTGCTAATTATTCCTTAATATAACAAAAGTATACTTTAAATCGTAAAGTTACCATGAAGATCGCAATACAAGGCTTTTCCAATATGCCAAAATTTTTGTTTTTTAAATAGATTTAACGGTGAGAGCACCCTTTTTTCAGTTAAATATATCTTAAAATTGTTGATTTTATGTCAGATTTTTATGAATTAATAACATTTAGTATCTTATTTCTAGGCTTCTAATCTATATTTTTTTGAAAGATTGTCAATGTTTATTTGGAAGTTTATAATATATATAAAAAAATGCATATGTTTAAATAAGAACAATACTAGAACTTACTGTGATTAATCAGATCTGTGAAAACTTAAAAAAACTGCTAAATGATTATTTATTTTAATTTCAATTATATAATAATCAAGAGTATGAAATTGTTGATAAATAAAATTCAAAATATGTATTTATTAACTAAATTAAGAGAACTTAACGATATATACTTATGTTATTTAATTGAATGAGTAAATAATTTCTGAGTATAACAACTTTTTAAATTTAAACAAGCCACTTATAATTTAATCTAATATTTATTAGTTGCATATTTATAGTTTTAAAATAGTGGTCAATTTCAATTGTTTCACATTTCAATATATTTTAGACAAAATTTTCTATTATTCTATATATTTATCAATTTCTGGAGAAAAATTTGATTTTTTATAAACTTATGTTATAAATGAGACATAAATGTTTTATCTTATTTTATAAATAAAATTAGATTTTATTTTTTTTTTTAAATAAACTCAAGTTCTATTTTGATAAGTTCACCAAAATCGTTTTTGGTCCTTTGATATAGATATTTATGTAATAATTATTTGTTATATGTGATATATTAATTTATTAAAAATATTATTTACATTTACGAATGCGTTACTTGGATATTGAAAAATAAATAATTGGTAAGATTATTTTAAATTTAATTAAATTTGTTCATGATTGCATAATTTACCGAAATGTAATCGATTAGCCTTAACTCACTTTATAAAATGTTGCACAATAGTATATATATATATATGAACATAAATGTATTAAATGCAGATATATTTTTACTTGTGTAAACTATAAAAATAATAATCTTTGTTAAATTTATATTCTTAAATATTATACGCTTGAATAAATCTAATTTCTCAGAAAATTCTTTTATTCATTTTAAACATTATTTTTCTCTTATTTTTTAGTTTTGGCTAAACACAGAGAATATTAATGATGGTAACTAATGTCAGTTGCTATACGACTGGAAAATTAAAATGCGTATATATTCGACAGAATTCTTACATTTATCTATAACGTATTAATAACGGTACATAATTTTCATCGTTTACTTATATTATATATCAAATAACAAATTATATGAATTAGACTACGTCTTAAACATATTTTATAACAATCCGGAAAAATAATCGTAGCAATGTATCAATAGTAAAAATTATTTTCAGCATTGGTCTTTGAATTCATCTCTAACCTTATTTCTAAGTAGTTCCGATTTAATAATGGCGCGAAAAATTTATCATTAATCAAAGGTTTTTTAATTATTTATAAAATTAAATTCTAGAGGAAAAAATTATAATTTATTAAAATATAAATAAGTGAATTTTTCAAAAATGCCTATAAATACTATGTGGGTAAAAACTCATCAAATTTTAAATATTTTTTTCCAAAAGTTAACCTGTTCTAAATGGTAAGCTTTCACAATATAAACTCAATTTATAATTGACATAGTATTTATATTTGAATAATTTTATTGATTTTGTAGCAAGGAAATTCTTAACGATCCTCAGCAATTTTTAAATTGTGGACACTTTGCATGTATTAAATGCATAAAAAATGAGACTGAATGTATACAGTGTAAAATACCAGGAAAGGCATGTTCAGATCATGATATATATGATCTATTGGTACATTTAAACGTAATTGCAGAAACAGTAGGATTATCGTAAGTTATTATTTTATTTCAAATTATATTTCAAAATATGATAGATTTATAAAAAGTTAGTTTTGATGATTTTTGATTCTTGATTAATGTAAATTTTAAAATTAATCAAATTTGTTTTTTTTTAATTTAATTCAAATAATGACTAAAATATATCATAAATGGTAAAATATTTATATAATTAGATTGAAAATGTATTTAATTTATTGTATTGAAATAAAATATATATCAATAAGTTTTTATGTAAACACTTATTTTCAGATTACAAAACAATAATATAAATTATAATTTGGAACCTTCATTAATGAATAAAAATAGTAAAGATAAATCTAAAAAATATATAAACAAGCAAATAATTAATAAACGTAAAAAATTTAATAAGACTTTAAATACTTCAATGTGCGAATCAAATTTCAGTAAATGTTCTTTCAGAAGTAAAACCAATGAAATGTTAACCAAGAATATTAACAAGAAAAATGAAAAAGGTGAAACGACTTTACATATTGCTTCTCGCTCTGTATGTTATATTTACATTTTGTATTTTTTTTATTTAATAGTATTTCTAACTTAAAATTACAAAATACATTTTTGCCTGTTCTCAATTATAGAATAATAAAGATCGTGTTAAAATACTATTAAGATCAGGAGCAAATCCAAATACAAAAGACTTTGCAGGCTGGACACCACTGGTACAATTGTTTAATTTAATAAATTTTTATAATGAATTTAAAAATTTGAAATATTTTTAGCAAGAAGCAGCTAGTTTTGGACTTTATAATATTTGTGAAATACTTTTAAAAGCTGGTGCATTACCAAACATGCATGGTTATGATAATAGAACAGCATTACATGAAGCAGTACTTAATGATGATTATGATATAGCTTTATTGCTAATTAATTCAAATGCTAATAAAAAAGTATATGATAATGTAGGAAAGAATCCTGAGTTAGTATATTGATTATTATAAAAATATTTCATTTTAGACAATGGAATAACTATTTATTTGTTATTAATAGGAATTATTGTAAATCAAAGAATATAGCTAATTTATTTAAACATTCACAAGATTTAACTGATGATAAATCAGAAATATTTTGTGAACTAAATAGAACATTAGAAGATAAATTATTGAGTCAAATAAGTACGGAATCAAAAATTGTTTTATATGGTTCAGATTTGAATAAAAAAAACCATAAATTACTTATAAAGCTAGGAATTGAAAAGAAATTAAAAGTTGTTAATACTTTCAGGTAATATTATTATTTATATTTTATAAGATTGTTTAATTAAAATTGCTTTTAAAATTTGTTTGGAATAGTTCTTCAGTCAGTCATGTAATAATTGACACAAATGAAACAAATTATATAAAAGCAACTTTTGATATATTATTTACAATGTTACATGGAAAATGGCTAGTGAGCAGTGACTGTGAGTTATAATAATAATTATTTAATTATATTACATATAAATTACATATTATCATATGTTACGTATATTTCATTTTAATAATATTTTATAGGCATATTAATACTTAATGAAAGTGCTGATATCACAGCAGATGATTTGTCTCTGTTTGAGGTAAATCCTCTACAATTAGATGATGCTTTCACTCGGGCTCGAGAAAATGTGGAAAAACAAGTATGGATTTTTATTATTCATGAGTGACTTTGATTTTTAAATTTCTTTAAAATTTGTTTACTAATTTTAAATCATTGATATTACAGAATCCCAAATTATTTAATAACTGTTATTTCTATTTTGCTATAAAAAACTACGAATCTTTTAATTATGAAGGAATGAAAATTACCAAAGAGAGTTTTATGAAGCTTGTTGCAGCAGGTGATGGAATTACATTAAAAAGAGAGCCAAAACCTGAAGATATACAAGGCTCTTTAAGTCCATTCCATGTTGCACATGATTCTAAACATTCATTACATAAATGTACTCATTACATAATTTATTTTGATTCCAATTCTAAAGCTAATAGAATATTATATAATATGCCATTTTTAAAATCCCTACCCTTTATGTGGTTTGTTGAATGTATTCTAAGATATAAATTAGTAGATCCAGTTGAACTTGGTCTTTTATCATAATAGTTGAAAAATAATTTTTAATTTGAATAAAATAATGGTTACAGTTAATTACACGGTTATAAATTAAAAAATTACAGGAATACGTATTCTTACACTACACCAGAATTAAATTTATTTATATTTAATTATTTTTATAATAAATATTTTTATAGAGTAAATGATTTATTTTATATGTATAAGTTTTATATGTTAATCTTATTTTATTTTGTATATTAATTTTTATTATTTTGTTCGTGATTAAAAAATAAATAATAATAAATTATGTAATAAATTAATATAATTTATGTTACTTGTTTTAATTAATTGCTATTTATTTTTTTTAAATATTATACTATATATCAAACAGTTTACTATTTATATAATACTTTCAAACTTAGTTTATTTATATATAATATTATTTCAAATAAACGTAAATTCCTTATAATACGAGCCAATAAAATATAAAGTTTAATGTGATCTCATTTAACGAAATATATATTTAATATTATATTTACGTTTAAAGAAAATATATATCTGTTTGAATAGCTGTACGTTGTAGTTTTTGACGTTCATAAGTCGATAGAACAGTCAAACATTTTAATGCTCGAGTAATAAAAAATAATTATTTTATTTGATTACATTGATTATTTAGATGTGTTAGTATCACACACGTGCACTGAAGAAGTACCGCTAATTTGATATATGCATATACACGGCCGTATACGCATACGGATAGGTACGAGAAAGAAATCATGCGTAAATGAACAATTGAACAATATTGAATTCGGCATCAATGCTAATTTATTAGTTTATTTCTCTTGATAAAAAGCAAATGATCCGCAAAAAATAATTTAGTGATTAAATTATAAAGATTCCATAATATACAAAGTTTTTAAATAATAGAGGCCAATTAATTTTCAGTTTGAGCAAGTATTTTATATTTACCACATATATACAAAATATATATACATGTACAAATTTTGCAAGTAAATATATCTTTTTCCATACTTGTTCACTATAGAAGTAAAAATCATTAAACATTAATAATTATTTGTATAAATTTTTTTAATAATACCAAACATTGTTAAAGAGATATCTTAAGTTTACTAAAAAATGTACTTTATATTTATAAAAGGGGGCCTATATTTTTATGAAATTCAAGCTAAAGTTATGTCTTAAATTTTATTTTATTTTTTTTATGATATGTTGAATAAGAAACAATTTGTAAAATATATTACAGATATTTTCGTCAGATTCCGTATTTAAAAAAAACTAATTCATTTTTAGCCTATTTAACTTTTTAAGGGTATATATTTTAATGGTATTAGCACGTTAATAATTTGAATTAGAAATGAATAAATCTTACATCAATAAGTTAAATGTAATTACTACAGTTTTGGTTATTAGTAAAACTTAAAAAGATTTTAATATATTTTATAACTTAAAATATCATATCAATAAATAAAACCATATGAGTGCCAGAAATTCAATGGTTTATGTATCAAGAAATCAAATTAAAATAAATCTTTGTACAATACTTGCTTGATAAATTCTACATTTATTACTTTAAAATCTATAACTAAAATATACATTTTAATTAAGTTCATAAAAATTCAATTACTATGAACATAATATGAATTTTATATAATTAAATTAGCAAGTTACATAATAATCATTGTATATTTAAACTAGAAAGTTACATTATAAATTTTACTATTACTCTTAAAATAATTTGTGTTTGTTCTTACTTAAAATTATAATGAATTTGCAATTTATGAACTATGATTTCATATTAAAAATATATAATTATAAATAAATAAGTGAAACACAATTAAATGGTAAATCAGGAAATTTAAATTCCTACATTTATCAATCAATATGAATTAACAAATGTTTAATGTAATAAGATGAACATAAGTCTAATTATATTTTAACAGTTATTTAGGTAATTAGTATAATAATGTGAATTATTTTGAAAAATTGAAAATAGGTAAGAGAACAATGTATTTATTAATAATTAAAACCACGAGATTAGTCAATTTATTTACATGGTATCAATACAATTATATCAAGGGAATACTCCGTTATTTTCGTACAAGACTGCGTAGAATTTCAAAATGTCGTAGCGACGGCCGTATTTCCTGTACAAATGCACAGCGAAAGTTTCGAGCGTTCCCTTTTTAATTCATTCACTTGACAATCGCAAGAATAACGGAATGCATTCAGAATTAAAGTGTTGTATAATATATATAGTTTTAGTCTATCTTGAGAGCTAATAAAAATTGCAGTTTATAAATTTAATTGCTTATGATTCGGAGAGCCAGCGCATGTAGATTTAACATTTGTGAGGAAAACATTATCAATCTATTTTGCAAAATACTAATAAGATAAAATAAATAAGAAGTTTTAGTTATTTCTTTTATTTGACATATGTTTAGGTACATTTTATTTAACTAATACAAAACAATTTCAATTATTTAAAATTAATATTTTCTAAAAATGATGTAAATTACGTTTTAAATTGCTTCTTTTACAATCAATTTACTTCTGAAAAAAAGTTGATAGTAAAATTTAAAGAATTGGCACAGATATAAAACTAACATTTTTACTATTATTTTAACTTGTATGCAAGAATTATTTAATTATTTGTAAATTTATATAAACTAAAAAATTTGCTCATTAGTAATATTTTATCGATTGTTTTTATATAATTGTATTTTTATAGAAAAATGATAAATATAATTAATATGATTATTTTAATTTAATAATTAATTAATTATATGATATTCTTATAAGTTTTAACAAAATTTTATTACATTTATATTTCTCACTTATTATTTTACACTTAAATAATATTAAATAATATATGAAATAACATATATCAATATTTTTTAATGCATAATAAATAATATTTTTTGTAATTTCTCGTAAAGAAATAAAATTGAAAATAATGTAAGATTTCTTTAAAATACAATACTTACAATTACAAACATTCAAAATCATATTCTTAAAATAATTATACATACACATAGACAGATAGATATATAGATACATAGGTAGATATACTTTAATTAATATGTTAATATTTGATATATTTTAATTAATTTCATTAACATTTATTAATATGTTTGCAACTTCATATTTAAAAATAAACTTACCCATTTTTATCATAAATATATCAAAATAAAAATAGCGTATTTAACTTGATATTTCATGACTAATTCTTTACTTTTTAATCAATTCAAACTAATTTGTGTGAATGGGTAAAAGATATATTAAAATAAATAACAAAACCATTAATTATAGATAATTAATATAAAACAGTAAATTAATAGTATAGTTACAAATTTAAGTTCTGGAACTTATTATTTGTAATAATTTTGTATAATTTAATTATTATTACACATTCAAGGGCTGCAAAAGTATTACATTTACTGAATTATTTGCCCCCTAATCAATAAGCTTTTGATATGCGAAATAATTCAACTATACTAATAGTCTAAAATGTAAATTTCACTAAATTTTTTTGTAGAACAATTATATGTAAACTAAGAGTACGATAGTGCTTAAAGAGCTAATAGTTTGTTTTCGTCTCTTTTATCATCCTTTTATAAAATTGAAATATTTTTGGGACATTTATCGAACCGTTTTTCATTGTGAGCACGACCGCAATCGTGCACTAATTATCTTAGCTGCTCTCTTTTACTGTTTCCTCTCTCTTTCTATACACTTACGGAAGAGCCGTAAGAGAGAAAAACGTGCCGACCTCCCGTCCAAGGAAAAGGGAGAGGTGGAGGTCGTGCGGAAAACGAAGATCCGAGAAGAAAGAACGGGGAAAGGAAAGAAAAAAGTGGGGAGTGAAGTAGGAGAGAAAAGGAAGATCCTTCTTCCTCATGGTGTCGCTTCTGAGTGAGATAGATTAAGTGCCTGCAAGAATAGGAGAGAAAGAGCGAGATAGAGAGGGAGAGAGAGAGTGAGCATATCAGAAGAGAGGCGGAGGGCAAAGAGGGATAAGGAGGGCAACGTTCCCGCGAGAAGAGACAGGTAAGAAAGACACTTGCGGGCACCGGTAAACCTCCCACTTGGTTAGCTCTCTCCCGGCGATACGAGCGGCTCTTACCTTGAGCGTCGCACACCCTGACCCACAACTTGGGAGACCGCTTAGCCGCTGACAATACGTCAGTCAGGGCGATGAGGCTGAAGCGCGCGTGAAATTAGGGTTGTCAAGACCGTGACAGTCTGTGCATTAAAAGATCAAGTAAGGAAGAGAGAAAAAGAGAGCCTTGCGCGCTGGCGAATATCAATAGACGAGGTATTACGATATCAGGAATAAGTAGAGGAACACAGCTACCGAGAGCAAGGATGCAGCGAAGGGCCGTCCTAGCGCTGCTCCTAATGGCCGCTGGCGCCGTCATCGGCCAGGATGATGACTCACTCGCCGGTAGTTTTCTGTCAGGTAAGCCAAGGACGAGTCGCACACAACCTTTTACGCTTACCCTGTCTGAACGATTACGGTTGTAGTTCGTGACAGGTGTATCACATTCTGATTCTTTGGTTGAGTGGCAGATTTTAATATTTACTCGGTTCGTCTTCCTATATTAATCTATAATAAATTCTACGTCTACTATTAATAATAGTGTATTTTATTTAGATTTTTCATTTTTCTTTCGCTTTCAATTATTGTACGGGAAAATATGAAGATTTCTTTTATCTACTGTATCTATTATGCGATGTTCAAATTTTCCAACTGTCATTAGTAAAGCAAATGCTATTTAGTTGGGATTTAATCTATAAATATAAATAAGTGGTTGCCATAACAAAGAAATTTTTTAAAACAACTATTTATCGGCATCGTTGTTCTCGAATATAACAAAATTTATATTTAATTATGCAAAGTAATTAATTTCTTTGTTATATAGCCGTATTTCTCAACCGCAAATAATCAAGGCAAATAATGAATATTGTGATAATATTAAGTCTTGGAACTTTATAATGTTCATTTCATTTGATTAATGAAAAATTATGAAAGTAAAACTACCCTGCTATTTGATGGCAAATAAGCGGTAGCTAAATTAGAAACATTCAAGTTCACGTACCCAAATACTATCCAATGAAACTTAAATTTTATTGAATAGTACAGTTCTTAAAGAATAGTAGGACTCAAAGTATGTTACTATGCGACAAATGGAGAGAAGAGTACATTTAGGCAAAAATGAAATAAAACGGGCCTTATTTATACCGCTGTGGTTATGTCAGGTAAAACGAGCGCAAAAATTTCGGTCGCACGCGATTACAGAAAAATAGAAATTCGCATGCCTTGCCTTACGGCACAGTTATATCTCGAAGGATACGACTGGCCCACTTCCAGAAGCAGTATGAAGATGATGAGGAGTGAGGGAGGGCGGTTGTGTGCCCCTCACATTCACCGACGTGCACACGTATGTTGCCGCTGCAAAAGAAGGCTGCTGTTGGCCGTCTTTAAGCAGTATATATATGAGTGTATGTGTATTTATTTATTTATTGCTTAAACGGTTTATCTAGCCAAGAAAGGAAAAGAAAGAGAGAGAGAGAGGCCGAAGCTGAACGTAAAGAGATGGACAAGTAGTCATAAAAACAAAACGGAAATGCATGAAATTACTTCTTCCACTATAGCATTAATTTTTTTCGTAATCCCATGCATTGCTATCTTATTCTTTTTGTCTTTCTGACATAAATTTTATAGTCTGCAGGAGTTATTTGTTCCTAACACTAGTTAAAGAACTGCATTTGTTTTATTTCATTTTTTTATTAAATACCAACAATTATGTTAGTGTACTATTGTATCAATTTCAAAATTCTCTATTCTGTAGAATATATTTCATAAATCATAATTTAAATTTAAATGTTCTTTGATTGTTTGATGCAACTTTGTAAAATTTTTAACATAAATATTATTACATCCATATTATTACTAAATTTTTAATATGAGTAATACAATATTTAATATGACGTAATTTATTTTATGATCAAGTGCAATTTAATTATAAGTTGATAAATTTCAATTTAACCTCATTATATAAAAATAAATTTAAGATAAATGGATAATTGTAATCAATACAATGTTTTTTATTTTTATATTATATGAGTTATAAATAATGTAATCTCAATTGATATTGTCAATATATTTTTATTGTATATTAAAATAAACTATTCAAATTTCAGTATAAACATGCAAAAATTAGAAAATAAATTTTTTAATTTGTCTATTTCATATTTTATTACTTTATAATTGAAATCGATTTTTAATAAAGTAATTAAAAAATAAGATTATGTAAAATTAACACTTAACTATATTTATGAAATAATATATACATTTATTTCAAATTTAAATAGCTTGTATTATATTTCTATTAAATATTAAATATTAATTATTTATATTAAATATTAAGTATTAATTATTTATATTAAATATTAAATATTAATTATTTATATTAAATATTAAATATTAATTATTTATATTAAATATTAAATATTTATATTTAATATAAAATTAAACAGTAAATAGTCTTTATGAAGTATTCATATTCTATTGCTTGCTGTAGTTAAATATAGCACTTTATAATACAATAAATACAATTTTGATAAATTATACTTTTATGTGCAATATAATAATTTCTATAATTAATATTTATTTCGTACTATAAACTTTCAATATATATGATAGAAAATTAATAATAATAAAATTCAATAAATCTCTTAACGTAAAATCATTCGTATATTAGATATATCAGAGCATTACAACATAAAATCATGTTAAATTTTCTACAACTATAAGCTATTTGCCCGTTATATTTATAATAAATATTTCTAATTAAAATGCAACCGTTTAATTTATTAATTACAACAGTTTAATCTATCAACTTATTCATCAAGTCGAAACGAAACTTGTTATTATTTCGTATTCTTTTCAACAATTATTAACCATTTTCAAAGATTATCTGATCCATACGTTTAATGCATAGAAAAACTATTGAGTAGGAAATATAGTGCATTACTTTCTCATAGAGTAAAGGAAACATATAAGAATAAACTTTTCTTGAGCCTCGTCCAGAACAACCATAAAGGGCAGTGCTAAAAAAATTTCCATCTTGACATGTTTCAACATTACCAACATATGCCCAAAGGCATTTCTTCGCAGCGGGAGTGTCCTTGTGGAAGACGCTACCGGCATCCTCTGCGACACGTGTTTTACGCCGTCTGCTTGGATAACAACCGTTACGGCTATTTGGGGCCGTTATATGCCTATATATGAGCGAAGTGAAACCGGCGCGAATTCCGCATGAATTGCCAATACGTGGTCACGTGCCATCTTTCTTTCTCTCCCTCTCTTTCTCTTATACACACACACTTCACACATTGCTTGCAACCCATATACAACTTTCATTGGTCAATGTCACAAATGCATCAATTTTTATAGCTATATTGCAATCCTTTTTTCCATTGAATATGTCATTAAAGCTCCAAGTATATGGGTGTATTTATACTGTCTAATTCCATCTCACTTTTTCTTGCTCTCTCTTTCTGTTGGATAAGACGAAATATTCAGTCTGTTTTCATGGACAGTGTTTATTATGATTTGTTTCCTTTTTGAAAATAGCGGCCACATTTGCATATTTTGTGCAGAAATTATTTGAATCTTCCTTAGAATATTACTAATTTATTAAGAATATTAAAAGCAATATCAGCGTTTCATTTTACTCAAAAATTATTGTACAGAACAGATGTTTCTCGATGCATAATTTCATGATCATAAATAAAATTTTTTTATATTAATTTCACTTTAAAAACTATTAATTGCGAAGTTATTTATCAATTTTTTATTTTATAATTTTATAATATTACAATATATTATAAGATAAATATTATAGTTTTATATAAAATTTATTACAATTTATTAAAATAAAATCAAATTAAATTTTTTAAAAAAAAGTTTTATATCAATTTACAGTTTCTAAACGTGTAATTATATGCATTTAACATTTGCAAGTAAATATTTTCGTAAAAATACTCATAGGCACATTCTTCAATTTATTATCTTAATTTTAATCTTAATGTAAGTTTTATGATATTATGCGATCCCAATATCAATAGTCAACAACTCGCATTGCGGTAATAATATTAATATTATTAGTCATATTCTTACTATTATACAATGATAATATTATAAAGCAATAAGTGTAAAATTATAAACTTAATATTTGAAAATATTTTAATCATAAAATTTAAAAAGCATATAATAATATAAATAATATTTTTTGACAATTATTTAACCATATAATTAGTAGCTGTCATAAAACTGTAATAAAATACATAATACAATTTAATAATATGCATTATTATTTAGGCGATATGGATATTTGAAAATACATCTTCTAACCAGATCGTGAAATAACAGTAAATTAAAACGAAAACAAAATTTAATGTATATTATTTATCTTATTTAAGAAAATAAAAATTCATTGGAATGAACATCAAGTATTAAAAAGTCACTATATTTATCTTGTATTTGGTATTTTCTTTTTTTTATGAATCTAACGGGGATTTCCATGCCAGCTTTAGTTGTTCGTTGTATATAATCTACGGTAATATGGGAACTGCCAGCTCCACTCCACACGGTATAATACGCAAACAGAACCAGTAATTCATCGAATAAATTTACCGAATGAATTCATTATACACTAACGAACGATGTAATTCTAATGCGTAATCTAACTGTAAAAATCAAATGTCGCGGCAAGAGAAATTTATTCACACAGATTTGTATATAAAAAATTCTATGTTTTATTGGGATCCCCGTTAAGAGTAATATAATATGCCATCACATTAGTATATACCAATGTAATATTGCTAGCTCTTTGAACAATTATATTTTACAAATTTCAAAATGCATCAAGAAACAACTTACTATTTTTATCATTTGGACATAACTTTGAGTGGGTAAAGAAACAATATATTTTTACAATTTATAATAAAAATACTATACACTTTCGGATATGATTAGCTTTCTGTTTTATATTTGAAAATTTAAAAGAATTCATCTGAATGATCAAGAATCTAAATTTATTATTTAATATTATTCTTGTTTTTGTTTAAGAGTTACATATTTTTATGTATAATATATTATGCATGAGCTAGTAATTAGTAAAAATATTTAATCACCTATATTTTTGTTAGTCTGATACATAACAGCTTTTTATACAATATTTGTATTTGAATTAAAAACTTATTGAGTATAAATTTTTACTTTCATTTTAAATATAATGTTTAACATTGTTATGAATTACTGTTATTTATTGTATTAGCTTATCTCTTTACAATATTTATTATAAACACCTATAATTAAATTTATTATATACAATTATAATATTAAACGTTTATCTAAAGTTAGGGCAATTTGATAAGTTAAACATTAATCTGGTAACTTTATAATAAATGGTTTTCCTTATTGACATCGCTGTACACCAAATGACAATATTAATAGTAAAAATACAAATAATATTTATTTTTACATTAATAATCATACTGCTTATGAAAATTAATTAAAGAATTCATTCATATTAATTAAAAAGTTTTTAGTATCAATATAAAAAATTGCTATAAAATATATTATAATTATACAACAGAGATTATTATTTTGAACAAAATGAATATACTTAAACTTAATGGATAGTAAATTAAAATTTAAGTATATACCAATCTTTGCATACTCTTGTAATTTGTTGTAAAACAGTGAATCACAAACTTTAATTTAACAAATATTAATAATAATTTAACTTTTAATTAATAGGGTATATTATATATATTTGTATATATTATTTATTAGATATCTTATTATATTCAGAATAATAGTGTAATAAAAAAAATTAAAAAATTCGATTTTCTGATATACTTTATTAAAAAATTAATTCTTTATTTTTTATTTATTATTTATTTAATTATTTATTTATTTTATTTATTTATTTTTGAGTCTTTTCATAGAATTAATAAGATTTTTTCATTTTTTTAAAAGCTAATAAATATAAGTTATTTTTTTAGTACTTTTAATTTTTCGATAAAAATTTATTTTACAAAATAGTGGATATAGATACTGATAATAAATGTATTAACAGTAAAATAATGTATAATTTTATGCATTATATTTAAATATTTCAATATGTATGCAATATAAGGTATTTAAAAAATGTGTACACTACAAACGGTGTACAATACAGTATATACACAATACAATACAAGCGCATTTAGATTACAGGACATGGGAGACATACGTAGTAAGATATATGGAAATCTTGCACAAGATAAGTTACATGTAGTTAAAATAAGATCTCGATAAATTTTTACAATCGACATGAGAAAGCAGTTGTGTGACATTTAGACGTGATTTCTAAAAACAAAATAAATTAAATTTTCGTATTAACTTGCACATAAAAACTGTAATTGATGGATATTCACTTCTTTATATAGAAGTTATTTCAGAGAAGCCGCTGAGAAAGAAGATTATGTTAATTGTTTATTTCATGAAGACTTTTTATCATATATTGATTGAACTGGAAGACTTTTTCAATTGTTTTTTCAAGCAATTGACATTATGCTTATTCAAAAGCCTCGCCGAAGAAAAAATTTGAAGAAACAATCTGTTCATGCTACCTCAGGAAACGAAGATGAACACTTACCGTATTTCAGCTATTTGAATGCTTCATAGAACTCAGTCTCGTAAAGCAGCGAAGTATTTTAGAGTTCATACAACTGCAAATCAAGTTTCTTGCCGATTTCCACCCTCTTGAAAAAAAGTTGAAATGATTTGAAAACATTCTAAACCAGATTACATCAATTTCTTGAAATGCTCAATTTTCTTTCAAATTTTTATTGTATCAAATTTTCCATTGTTACCTTTTTTCAACGATAAAAATTATTTATGTCGTTTTAAGCTATTGAAAATTTTTGTAAAATAAAATATTTATAATCAAAATTTACTGTTATATGATAATTATATATCTGAATGTCTGCAGAAGAAATATATTTTTTATTTATAAGGTCTCGAATATAAAGCTTTTAATACAGGCCATATTGAAAGAATTTGTATCTCTAATGAAATATATATAGATTTATGCCTAGGACGGTTTGACATTTGCAATATATATACTTCATCTCTTATAATGGTATATATCTCGTTAAATTTTTTTTTTCAAAATTTATATAGATAAAAAGCAAAAAAATTTACATTATAATAACATCAAAATATGTTGAGAAACAGATTAAAACAGATATAAAGAATCTAATATTATTTACTTAACTTGGTGTCCGATATTACATTATGAAATAAATCTGTCACGATTAATGTCTCCAATACTTTTAAAAAACTTTTAGAGTATATATTTGTGTTAACATTTATTGCTAATTGGATTAGTTAGCTACATACAAATAAATAATAATAAATAGCACAGAAAACGTACAATAAATAAAACTACGTACTTTATTATTTAATTTACTTTAGTATTTAAATATTACATTAAATTTTTAAATGTTAAAAAATGTTTTTTACTGATATATTCCTTTTGTACCATAAATCGTCTTGAAGACGATTTTCAATCATTCAATAAAATGCACTTAGAAATGCAACTTCTTAAAGAAAGTCAAGTATAAAGTTAAGTATTTATAGCTCCAGCTAAAAATGCACATGAAAGGGAGAACAATACTAACACAAAGATACGTTAATATACATTTTTATCAAACGACACCTGGAGATGTCTATCGACAAAAAAATATCGTGGCTGCAACAGAATTGGTTTGAATCACTTATCAAGAATGAGAGATTACTCTATTAGATTATTATTTTTTGCACTCACTACGCAGTTAGCCTATAAACATTAACGAAGACTCGGTCTTTTGAAAAACAAACGGTCGATTATTTCTTGTGAACTTGTTAGTTTCAGTATTATCACGCTTTCCGGCTCGTTCGATAAGATCTGACGGGTGAATGAAAAAAATAGCAGAAAGAGGGGAATAAGGAAAGAAACGACCGATACGAGTCAATTGTCGCGTTCGAATTTCTCCGCGTTGGCGGTACGCCTTAACTTCCGGCGAACGATAGAAATCGCGTGCCGTGCTCACCAGTTATTCAACCTCATTACCGCAAGGACTCTACCGTCATGATCAAATTCAGGAATCTCGTGGACTATTTACACATGGTCCACCAGATGATTACGTATGCAGGAATTTTTCTTTTTCGATTCCTCCCTCCCGCGCCACGCACAAGTACTATATACAGTTAGGCCTCACAATAGTCTAGAAGTGGTTTTGCTTCTCGTACTTTATGACTCTACGCCGTATTTTACAATATGGCATACGAAGCATATTATTATGCTAGTCAATGAATAACTACTAGAGGAGAGATAGATTATAAGAGGCAATGGCGTCAATGCTTCTATTCTTCGATTGTCTTAAAGCCTATCGGTATTTGACACTCATTTATAGAAAGATAATAGCTACAGGTTATCTAACTGTTTTTGTCAAGGTCTTGGGGTTCTCTTTTTATATATTTTTCCTTTTCGGTGCTAGTACGCACACATTTTTATACCTAATTCATTTCAAAGTGCTGCAGACGCACGAACAAATATACACAGTGGAAAATTATGATTGTAAGTGGGTTAATGTGTGTCTAAATAAACAGGTTTTCTTTCAAATAAAGAGCTACTTATTTTAATATGAATTAAAATACCAACGTTTGATAATAATCTTTGTGGAGATGGATGTTCACACTTGAGCCGGTATTAGAAAACAAGCAGAGTAGTCGCAATCGTTTGCATTTAGTAGGATGACTTTAACGACGAAGCTTCAAGTTAGTAGAAGGATAATCGTTAAGAATTACTTATAATATATATTTTTAAAAACTTATGACTTTTAATCAAATTCATTACTTTCAAGCAAACGGGACGGCTGAATAATATTATATTTAATGATCTTTTGGATAAAAATAATGTATAAACCGCATAACATTGTACCATCTACTACTATCTTTTATGACTAATAGACCGAAAGGTTTAAATGAAAGAAAGAAGAAAAGAGAGATAAATTATTCTATCATAAAATAACACTATTGAAACAAAAATACAAAAATTTTGTAAAAACTTTTTAAAGTTCTTACACCCTTACTATTATTAGGCTACAATTAACTACAAAGGAATCAGACAATGACGTTTCGAAATGAAAACACAATTTGCATAACTCTTATTTTTGGTCGAGCCTGATATTTTAAGCAATTGGAAAAACTAGTGAGTTCATAGTATCATATCGTCTGTGATCCAAGAAACATGCCGGTCAGTTATAATTCTATGAATCTCTGTTCACAGGCCTTCTTGATTCGATTACGAGTACAGCTAACAGTGAAAACTGCCCGGGTATGTGCGTTCATGCGATAGCCACGATAATGTGTTACGAGGTCCTTGAAGATGTACCCTGCCCCCAGTCCTCGATGCGTTGCTGTGTGGATTCGCCGGTGAACAATACCAGTTCGGGAAGCGTCTCCAACGAGGTTTCCGACTACGAGCACAACACTAGCAGTGCCCAGAATCCTCAGCACCAGTACCAATTACAGCATCAGCAGCAACAGCAGTTCAATGCAACCATCAGCTCAGTTATACCCTTAGTCGCCAGTACTCAGAAACCGACAAGCATCGTCAGCACGGTCATAACAAATACGAACACAAGTCCGAGTTCGAATATAACAAACACCAAGCCAATCGCAGTAAGTTTAAAACCAATTAACCAAAAATTATTCTAAGATCCTTTTATTTAATATTTTCAGTAGCTTTTTCACACAGAATTTAGTAATGTCATTAAACTTAACAGTGTGTGGGCTTATTTATTTAGTAAATATTTGGTACAATGACAGTAATGTAAAGTAAAAGTTAAAGTTTTGACAGATATTACATTTTTATTTATTTGCGAAAATGAGGAATAAGCAATGTACACATTACTGATTTAATAAAGTAATAGAATTGGAAAAAATTAATTTTATTCATTTTATGAAGATATTTGAAAAATTTATTTGAAATTTAACTACAAAAAATGAAAAAGGATGAAACTTGATTCCTAATTAAATTTATATTATATTATATATAGCGTATTTGTGAACTAGATTTTCCGCTTTAATCAAAAATAATTTTATTCACCTATTTTTTCACAACTTCTGTGCTTACAACTTAATATCCGGAATACTCGTATATTTAATAAAAATAAACGTTCGACTAAATTATTTATATCAATCCTTAGGGCAATGATTAATATGTACATACTCTTATTCTTTTAGGAAAATAAAAAGGAAGAAGTGGACAAGTTATCTCGTAAGTATCGCAATGCATTATAAAGTAAATTAAATTAAAGAGTAAATCGTACGCGTAAATGCTTCCCCTTGCCCTACAAAATCAAGACAAAAAATAGCAAAAGGCTAAGTAAAGCGCCTCGATTTGGTAAAAGCCGAGCCTAACTCCCTGGTGACCTCCGACCCTACAGCGAAGAGCTGCTCGGGCATTTGCATGGCCGAGCGCATCGCCAACTATTGCGACGCAGTGCTGAACGTGGAGAATCTCTGCAAGCTCGGCTACCGATGCTGCGTATCACGCGACCTCTTCGGGGACTCGCCTCCAGCCGAACTCCTCGTCATCGATCGGACTAAATCCAACCTGACTCGCGTAGAAGAGACGAGTCCGGTGAGCACTTCATCCGTCACTCCTATCATCAGTCATGGCCCAAGCCACCCAACAAGTACAAACTACGTTCCCAGCTCCACGAGCACTACCAGTACCACGACAACGTTAAGACCGGGGCCAGCCTCACAGGGACTTTCAAAGCCTTGTGGTGGCGAGTGCGTAAGTCCTTTCTTCGCCCTCATCTGCGAGAACGTTGACACTGAGGCAAACTGTGGTGACTCTGGTTATTGCTGCATCAGGAACGTTATTAAGCAGGTGCGGGTCTAGCCTACGCCAATACTACATTACTACTCGCTCATTTGAGTTTTATATTACGTTATTAATTATAAGTTTGCAATGGGAACGGAGAAAATGACTCATCCTCGACTGGATCGGGCCCATATTTTAAATTTTTAAGATGAAAATTAAGTATATAACTTTATCTTAATTCTTTTATACGGTGAACAATTGTGAAAATTATAATTAAACGCACCAAATAAATTCCTCTCATTGATATTCCATGAATCATTTTGGCATTCTTTAAAAAGAATTTTCTTTTATTATAACTTAAAATTTGTTTCAATGGAATTCTTCATTTTAGTTTTTGATCGTTAAGCTTTCACATTTTTATCAAGACAATTTTTTTCATTCAAAATGATACAATGTAATCTAATTTTATCTTTTATTTCTTATACTAAGATTACAATAAATTAAGTCTTCAATTAACCGTAAAAGTTTTACTTAATATTTATGCATATAAATTCATCGTTTATTGTCTACTAGATCTGTACATTTTTATCGAATTTTTTAAATATATTTTTAGGACACTACGACGACGTTGCGACCGACCACCAAGACACCTCAACCGAAACTTCCAACTTGTCCAGGCTTCTGCCTAATGAACATAATGTTAGCTTTTTGTGAAAGACCAAATATCATTATTTACCGAACATCTACTTGTACAACAGGGCAGTTTTGCTGTGATAATACCAAGAGCCCTCCAGTAAATAATTTATAAAGTTTATTTAAAATTTATTTTGAAGAAGGGTTTGTATGAATTTTGCAAGAAAATAAAAAAAAACTTATTTATCCAAATCAAGATTTTGAGCACGCCAATGAAATTACATTATCTATCCTTTCTTTCATTCAACATTATCTGCAGCATATTAAAGCAAAATATTTATTCAGTATTCTTTTATATTAAATTTATCTTATTTAACTCATAAAATTCTCCTATACTATACAAAAGTCGATTAATTATAATTAATATGTAGACAAGAAGACCGAAGCCAAGATCAACTACTTCGAGGCCATTAGTAACCACAGTAGCACTTCCACCGGATCCACGGCCAGAATGTCGCGGATCATGTATAGTTTCTTATCTATCTTTTACTTGTTTTAGTAAGTTTACCAACTATTAAAAATTATAATTGTATTTTTATCTAAATTAATTTTTGATTATATTATAATCGTTTTAATTCTTCTGCTACGACAAAAGTACAATAAATATATAATGAATTAAAAAAAGAACTATTGACTTTCAATTAAATATTCTGAAATTTATTTTTGTTTAAATATTTGTTACATAAATTATAATTAAAAATGAAAAGTATTACCAAAGTATGTATTAAGGAATAATTATTTATAGTGCACTTTGATGAAAATTATGTTTGATACTGACCAATAAATAGTTCTTAAAAAATATTTTTATTTTTTATAAAATATCAATTTTTTTCCGAATTAATTTATGTTTCTTGGTAGATAATGCAGAATTAACAAATATCTTCAAATGTAAAAAACCTGGCCATCAGTGTTGTGCTGCGAAATCGATAATACGAGAGTTCCAAGGAATTTACGGCAATAATTCAAGTGACTTGACTCTGAGCAATAGAAATGATACTATATTTACTATTACACCTCATCCATCATATACAACTTCGACTTCAACGCTGCTCTGTAAGTTATAATTTTATATTCATTCGCAGTTTTACTACAATATTTATCAATAATAAATGCATCTTATACTTTGATATATATAAAGTTGAAGCATCAATAAATATAATTTCACAGTTTTAAATACAACTATTCAATTGTTTAATAATAATTAGTCAATAATAGTATTCAATATCTATATTATATAAAATAGAATTTTCTAATTCCCAGTTTTAGTCGAATTATAGAGAATTAATTAATTTATAATTACATTATAATACACTTACATTGTTTTATTTATCAAAAAAATTTCGAAACTAATCGTCATAATAACAATATCACTATAAATATATTTAAATAATTTTTTAATATTTATATAGCATGTGCTGTTTAGCAGTATTGAATTTAAAAATTATTTTAATTTTACGTCACTCATACTTGCGATCCTACTATCTAAATAAATGATTAAAACTATACGAAATCACCCGTAGTCTCTTATATGCATAGACTACGTACAATTACGAATCGAATCCGTATTCATTATGAAGTTAAAAAAATACGTCGATAATAACCAAACATTAATAAAAGTAAAATCACGTAATGGTCCTCGTTTGTCTTTCTTAAAATATATACACACCAATGGCTTTTGTCATGTGCGTAGACGAAACAACGACCGTGACGACGACAACGACCAAAAGTCCCGTCTATAACAAGTACGTATGTGGCGTAAAAGGAACGTCCCGAACTTCTATCCAGGCTCGGATATTCGACCGCGGAGCAAGAGTCGTTGGAGGTGAGGACGCTGATGCGAACGAATGGTGCTGGCAAGTAGCCCTCATCAACTCCCTCAACCAGTACCTCTGCGGCGGTGCCCTGATCGGCACTCAATGGGTCCTCACCGCCGCTCATTGTGTTACAAAGTAAATATTTCCCTGATATTTCAATATTTGTTTTATTAGAGCACTTTATTTTATCGAATTTCTTTACATAAATCCATAAAGATCAGAAATCTGTAAAACTATGATCTTGAGGAAATTCGCAATGATGATGCAATTAATTAATTTAATCAATAATTTAGTGACTTAAAATTTAATACATTTACTTATACTTGTGATTTTCATTATGTCGATAACTACTAAAGTTTTGTTTATTGTTGATTTTACATTTCTATTGAATAATGCGAAATCGTGCTTTTTTTACGAGCATTAAATAATTTACTGGAAATCTGAGCTAACTCGCATCTTATGAAACAATCTATATAAAAAATATATTCTTAATATAAATCATGAGTTTCATTACATAATTTTATTACTAGTCGTTAGATGCTGTAGCATCATAAAAATCATAAAAAAACTAATACTACAAAAATAATACTATAATCGATTAGAATTTATTATTAAATTTCATATTTTTTCTAAATAAATAAAAATGTGTAATTTTTTGCTTATCTTGGGTGTGCCTATATATGCGCGCGTGCGCCCCCGAATGTGTATGTAGATAAATAGAAATAAACATGGATAGTATATAGAATGAGTTGCTTTTATTAAAAAAAGTACAAATTAAAAAAAATATGAATATCTCATTAAGACTTACACGCATTTAATATATAATAATTAAACGTCATATAACGTGTAAGTTACCAATTTGTGTCTTTTAAAAGAATCCTTTCCATGGCCAAAATATGGTTGAGCTTCGTATACATTCAAATTTTCAAACACCGTGACAAAGTTCGCTTGCATTCGCTAATTTCCATTATTGATTCAGTATAAATGAATTTTTGTTTCTGTGGTATAGCATTGTGAGGTCAGGTGATGCGATCTATGTTCGCGTTGGCGATGTCGACCTTACCAGAAAGTACGGAAGCCCGGGGGCCCAGACTCTGCGCGTCGCCACAACCTACATTCACCATAACCACAACAGCCAAACTTTGGACAATGATATCGCCCTCTTAAAGCTCCACGGTCAGGCGGAGCTCAAGGATGGCGTCTGCCTCGTTTGCCTACCGGCGAGAGGTGTTAGCCATACGGCTGGCAAGAGATGCACTGTCACCGGTTACGGCTACATGGGCGAAGGTAAGCTACTATTTACACATCCTAAATTCATCGTCATTCCGCATCTCCCGGTTAAAAAAGTAGTTCCATGTTTACCAATTTTTCATTTCCACCCACATGTTACTTAAGGACTGCTGCATTTTAAAATGGTACCAGTCGGATGATGTATGCCTTTGGTAATAACAAATTGTTTCACTATATAATAAATACTATAATATAAATAACTCGATATGTATTTCACGTTCTCATTTTCAATTGTAAAATTTGAGACTTGTTCTTTAACAAGAACAAAATAAAACTAAATGTTCAACATTATTAAAGTGACATTCCTCCTTTATTAAAATAATGAACAATTGGCATAAATCTTATTGTTTTTAAAATCCAAATTATTTTATTATTATTTGCAAGCTGAGATTGATTGCCATAAAAAAATTATTCGCTTTCATTATTTACATACTTTTTCACATTATGCATTTCCATTTCTAACACAAGAATAATATATTTTATATTATTATTCAAATTTCAATGCCCATACAAAGTAATTTACTAATTTCCATACGAAGCGAAGTTTTATTAACTTTGCTTGACATAGCTTAATATAATCATATAATTTATTATTTCTTCTCAAGTACACGCTTCCATTAGAAACAGAACACTCAATTTATATCTTTAAAAAATTAATAAAATAGACAATACAAATAAGAATTGTCAATTTTTCTAAATAGCAGGCCCGATTCCACTAAGAGTACGTGAGGCAGAGATTCCAATAGTAAGTGATGCGGAGTGTATTAGAAAAGTTAATGCCGTAACGGAAAAGATTTTCATTCTGCCAGCTAGTAGCTTTTGCGCCGGTGGTGAACAAGGCAACGATGCATGTCAAGTAAGCAAATTACTACTAGGTATTTAGTGTTTCATTTTATTTCCCTCCCTCCATCTCTTACAAATATTGTTTTACTCATGGATGCATGGACGAATAAGACAATTTCTTTGACCGAAATTAAGTTAAACCGCAAAATTCATTAAAGTACTAGGATCAGAATAAAAATAATGTAAATGGTATTTAATCTATTAAAATCGTGAATATATACACATAATAGCTTGTAATATATTTTAAAAACCCTATAAAATAATAATCTATCCAGGTCTAAAATATACTAATTATATTGAAATAAATAATAATGCTAATAAATCATTTTTTATATTTTAATTTTTTGTGATTTAAATTATTTTCTCTTTTTGTTTATTTAAATTTTGCCATAAAAATAACACTTTAATGTTTTTATTATAGGGCGATGGTGGTGGACCATTAGTTTGTCAAGATGATGGTTTCTACGAGCTCGCTGGCTTGGTTTCATGGGGTTTCGGCTGTGGACGAGTTGATGTACCAGGCGTCTATGTCAAAGTCTCAGCTTTCATTGGTTGGATCAACCAAATTATATCTGTAAACAATCTGTAGTACGTTCGATATAACTCAAATTATTTGAAATACCGTCATCTTTATTTTATAATTTACTCACCAGCAAACGCTGCTATGTTTTGGCGGTTGTTTTTCATATAGGTTTGGGGAGGGGGATTTAATCTTTAATTAAACATTAAAAAAAAAAGTTAAAAGATAATTGGGCTTTTACATTCAGTTTGCTGTGATACTTCGTTGAGAATCTAACACTAACATATATAATTCTGTTATTATATATATATATCATTATATATGTCATTATATATATATGAATAAAGTCATACAAATTGATTAAAAAGAATTATATAAGTTAGTAACTCCTGTTACCATAAAGCTAAAGGTAACAAAATTTAATCAACCGAAGAAATATAAAATTGTCAAGATGTAACAAGATTTTGTTACTTATGGATCTTTTTATATAAAGTCCATTAATTGGATCCTGTAAAAATTAAATTTATTTCCGCTTTTCATCGAATCTTGAAACTTTTCATAGCTGGATATGTATAGTTTGCATAACACGTTGAAAATCGTTAAAATTATTTATTTACACATTGTTCTATATTAATTTGCTATAAATATTAAAAATAGGAAGCGTCTTAGATTTCATTGTTTTTGTGAAGCGATGGTGAATACCCATTATAATAGATTTTGTAAATATTAATCATAAATATTTCGTTATCTATGTGGTTTCGTTGAAATTTGTAACTAAATATGTTTCAGTTAATGAAATTGACTGCTATTGTGCTTTGTAAATGAACGCATCATTTTTCATTGTAGAATTTATTTTACATAATTTTACAAAAGACAGAAGTGCCTTTCTATATTATAGAAAAACTATTACTAAGAGTAATCGGTACTTTACGTAAATGTTAAGACTTGGCATAATATCGCATTAGGCTGTCATGTTATTATTGTACAAAAAATATCAATTTCATATTACATCTTACATATATTTTATATTTGTTATATATAAAATAAGTAAAATAAAAAAAGAAAAGTAATTGAAGAACTTCGAATCTGTATGATTATAAATCCATTACTATAAAACTATTTACTAGACTTCAATTTATAAGAATAAGAAAATTAATTTATTGTACGTTTCTCTTTCATTAAAATAATCTTTACAAATTTATATAAAAACATTCTTTTATTTTATATCAAACCCTTAAAAATATAATTCTGAAACATTGTGCAAGATGCCCATATTAAAGAATTTCTGGCATTATCTAAAAACTTTTATGAATAACGTTTACAGTAAAGAAAATTATACCATCAAACAATGTACTTTCTATTTAGTGAAAGTTCCAAGAATACATACAAATATATATATACACTTCTCAAAAAATAGAAACTAAACAATTCTAATAAGTATTTTTATCAGGAATTATTTATAAATTTCTAAACAAACGCAAATCCTTAACGATCGTCAACACTTGTATTGTTTCTGGAATTATATTCGTAATAAAAGAATGTTGACGTAAGGATAGCGATGAGTCCAGAAAATGTTCATTGTATACATAAATTAAGTATGCGTATATAAAAGTACGAAACGTTTTAAAACGTACTCGTTACATTTTTTGTAAAAAAATCTCATGTCTATTGTTAAAAAAAATAGTCTACTCAAATAGTAGGACTGGCGAAATTAAAAGAGAACCAAATTGTCAGGACTTATCAACCTTTAAAAAGTTCACTTTAATTAAATAAAACCTGAAAAAAAAGAAAGAAAGCAAAAATGCTTTATTTTATAGACTCTCTTTCATACCTGAAGTTCTTTTAAATATTTCTAATTGTAAGATCCAAGAACTTTTCTGTTAACACTTTTAACACTTGATAATTGCTTAGACCTTAATTTATCAGGTTTTATGAATTCCTTTTGTCCATTTTCCTTATTACCATGATCCTAGATATTATAAACATACAATAAACTTAACAAATAAATTTGTAAAGAATGACGCAATTCTTTAAAATACCTTCAGAGTTTCTGATTCAGACATAGCTGTTGAATCAAGTTTAACTTTTGTGATGAGAGGGATATCTGAAGTTGAAGCAGATTTTATAAGACTATAACTATTATTATGTATTATGGGAATTCTTATTTTTGATTCACTATGTGGTGTAGATGTTACATGATTATTTTTGATGACAGCAGGAGAGGACAAGCTATTATCTTCACCATTTATGTCGGGAGACATCATATCTATGATGGTGTTACTATCCTAGAGGAATTATTATTTTTATTTTAAATATATATAAAATAAAATTTTGAAAAATATTAAATACAAACTTCTTCTGAGGATTGAACTACTTTTTTAACTTCTCGGAATCTTTGAATAATTCGTTCGTGTGGAGATGTTGCTATTAGATGACGCGGATAATTAAATTCTTTTCTAGAAGGAGTAGTACCTATGAAATAAAAATATTTATACATTTTCTTGCATATCTATGAACACATAATAATATTTAAGACATCAATTAGTTTAAATAGATATTATAACATTCATAATTCTTTAATATTAATTATTTCTTTTATCTCACTTTATACTTACGAAATATATATATAGAAATAAATATATATAGTAATTTGAAACAGTCCGGATAGTTTTATTTAAAAATATATATTAAACTTCTTATATTAATTTACCAATAAGTCAGAATTCCATAATAAAACTAATTATTTCATTCTATGTTAATAATCATTATCCTTCAGTACATTACCATATTTATTTGTAATAATAATTCAATTGAATTTTAAATAATTAAATTAGTTTGAATTAATATTTAATGAACCTGTTGGGGTATCACGACGTAATTCTTCAATAATAAATTTTTCAATCTTTTCATGTGTTAAATTCAATTGAAAAGCGAGTTTATCGTTCCATTCTGAAGATCCAAATGCCTGATTTTCTAATTTATAATTTATATCATTATAGCTATTTTTAGCTGCATTACGTTGTTCTTTCATGAAATTTGTATGTGCTGTGGTTTCGTTTAAAATAATTTGGTGATATTCCTAAAAATAACGATTAAAAAATAATACATTAATTTACTGTTCATTAAATTTATTTAACATTTATAAGCATAAACTCACTTGAATTTTAGCTAATAATGCCTCCTTCCCTTTTTCAGTTTGATGTTGTAATTCTACAGCATTGTCTTTAACTAAATTATTGTAAGATAATAAATTATATCGAGATGTGTTTAAATTATCTTCTAATTGATTAATAACGTCAGCGCTTTCAGCGAGTGCATTATCTGCTATGTTAGAATTCTAAAAATAAAAAAGTATTTAAAATCCCACTTTCTCTTAAATAAATACAAATTTTGTACAATTTTACCTGTTCTAGAGTTGATGAAACTTCTTTTCTAATCTTTTCAATACAGTTTTCAATTTCTTTTTCAATTAATTTCTCTTGATTTACATTCTTATTAAAACTAGCTAAATTATTTTCGATAATTCGATCATTTTTAATTTGAATCTCATTTAATTTATTTGAAATAATAGAATGACAACTTATATTTTCGGTATTTAAATCCTCATATTTTTGCCACGTATTGTCAAATTGCTTTTTCAAATCACTAAACATCTGTTCATTTCATATTTAATTCAGAATTAATAATTTTATCGCAATGATTAAATATAAATTAAATGTCATTACAAACCTTCGAAAATAATTTTTCATTCTGCACAATTTGATTTTCATGTTCATCAGAAATGTCTATATTGTTTTTAATTTCATCAATTTGCTTAGTCAAATTATCTCGATCAATAAGTAAAGTATGACAAAAATCATCAATAGATTTTTTCATACTTTCAGTGAGATTTAACAATTTTGAAGATGTTTCTTTATGTAACATTTTCAAATTTTCAGATATTTTATTTTCAACAAGTTGACGGATTTTAGGAGATATTTTTGTAGAAATATTTTGAAGTACTTCACGTTCATGTTGAGTCATATCTGATGCCTTTTCTATTTGTGTAAATATCCAAGATTGGTAATCATCATACTACAATATACAATCATGTAGAATTTTCATTAAAAAAACTATTATTTACATGTATAAAGATTAATTATATTATATAGATATACATATTATTTATTTATAAATTATTTTAGACATAACTTACACAATTGTTTGCTTTTTCTGTCAACTTTTCAGATATATCTACTTCTTGTTGTACAAAATCCACAGAAATATGTTTTATTGCTGTATCTGTTCCGTTACTTTGACAAGCTGTTATAGAATTTATTTGATCTTTAAGAGAAGAACAAAATTTAACTAATTCTTGAGTATAATTTTTTAAATCCCCTTGAATATTTTGGAAAGAATTAAACATTTCTTGTTTAAACTTTGTGCCTAAATATTCATTTTCCTCTTCTACTTGTCTATATATTAAAATATATGTAAAAATTTAGACTTTTCATTTAATTATAAAACAATAATGAATCTAATATAAAAAAAACACAAACATACTGTTTACGGCTAAGTTTTTCATGTAATTTTTGTGTATCCATTGTTGCATTTTCAGCAACATTTAACAAAGTTTGAGCTTGATTCAAAAGAACTTGTTCTGTAGTTACATGTTTTTCGACTAAATGTTTATTAAGATCCCTATCAAAAACTGTATCATTTAATTCATTTTGTGTAGTTATAAGAACATTTTTTGTTGACTCTAATTTTTCTTTTGTTAGATATAATGCATTAGTAGTTGATTCAAATTCTATTTTAAATTCAGTAAATATTTTCTAAAAGATAAATATTTAAAATTTATTAAATAAAAATTATTATAGTGATAAAATTATATACTTACTTCTTTATTTAGCATAGTTTCTTCTAGAGCTTTAATATGATTCATTTTTTCTTCAATTTCTTTACTTTGAATTTCGATTAACGATTGCATTTCATTATAATTTTCTTGAGCTAAATAAACGCCATTACGTTCTCGTGTTGCCAATAAATCACGTCGTAATCTCTCAATTTCTTCAGTGTATTCTTTAAGCAAAGCTTTTTTAGATAATTTTTGATTGATTTCAGGCCGATTTGTTATATTCTTTGCGCGATGCGCATAGTCTAAAGTGGAAAGTGTTTCTTCTATGTTCATGTTGGCAGGAGATATAGTGGCTATAATGGAAGTTTTAGTTCGTCCTCCCAATGACTCTTGAAGTAGTCTTGTCAATTTTGATTCACTAAAATATATCAAAAGATTTTTATTATTGTAACATTTTTGTAAATAAAATTAATTTAGTTATTATTAATAAAACCAATTAAATTTATTTATAATCATTCTAATTTATACCGATATGGAACATGAGGTGCTCGTTCTACTAAAGCAGTAATAACTCTTCCAAGAGTTAGTAGAGATTGATTAATATTACCAGCTTCTCTTGCTCGTCTATCAACTGCACCTGATCTACCTACATTTTCACTACCAGCTAAATCAACTAAATTAAGTTTACCAGTTTTAAGGAGTTCTTCACCATCAACTGTATTTTCTTTTATGTGTACTGTTATTGAAAATACTGTATGAGATCGACTAGTAAATTGAACATAGTAAATAATAAATTACAATTTTAAATTTAATTAGCATTATATTAATAATAAATAAATACCTCGAATGTGCATTCATTAAAGTAGCAGCTGTTTGACGTTTTTCTGAACCTTTTTCTAAAATTTTATATACTTCACTTTTATTATGAACTGTAACTTCTTCTAATCCATGAATAATAATTGCACCTTTTCTTGATGCATCTTCATATATTCTGATAATAAATAATAATATTATTAGATGTCACTACAAGATACCATATAAAATGTTCTTAATTTTAATCAACTACCTAATTTTTGATGCATCATCATTGGGTGATAAAAGATCAAATAATTCTTCATTATATAACTCTAAAAAACTAACGCGAACAGAGTATTCCTGAGCACCTAGGGTTCGCAATTCATTGAATAAATGACTCAAGGATCTTGGTATGATTCCTGCTGTTGAATCCTAAAAATATAATTATATAATCATGAAAAAAAAATAATATGAAATAATTTGTATTATTTTACTATTTGTACTATAATTCTAACAATCCCATATTTAGGACTTTAATATATATATTTAATACATATAATAAAATTTAATAAATAAATATACATGTTTTACATGATATTACATAAAATTATAATTTATAGTTTTTACCAAATTTGTATTTTTAATTAGAAATTTTATAAAAATTTAAATCACTTATTTATTTATATTTTATTTTATTATATTATATTTTTTATTAATTATATTTATATAATTTTAAGCTTAATTTAAAATTATAAACATTATATTTATTTACAGTTTGCCAATGTAAGGCTGGATCATTGCAACTTCCTTCCATAGTAAATGTTTTTCCTGTACCAGTTTGTCCATATGCAAATACAGTACAATTATAACCAGCCAAAACTTCATCCAAAAGTGGACTAACAACTGCATTATAAACATCAATCTACAAAGTAAAGTTAATTTTATTATTGATTTATTTAAAATACTAAAATTATTTTAAGACTTAATTCAAATACCTGTTTAGAAACTGGTCCAAATACTTTATCAAATGTAAATTTTTTTGTAAGTTTATCTTGTGGTCTTTCACGCACAACAATCTCTTTATTTGAAGTAACATCAACTACAACTGGTGATTTATTTGCTTTTTCTATATTATTAACTGGTCTTAAAAATAAAATTGTCTATTAAACTTAAAACAATTCAGAATAAAAATTTATTACTGAAAAAAAAATAATAAAACTGAATACTATATATTACGATACTAATTAATATGTTAATAATGTACTATTTTAATCGATACTTTTAGTTTACAAACAAGTATTTATTTAAAATTACATCAATGAAAAAATGTGCATTTAAAAAACATGGAGAAAACAAAATTTAGAAAAACAATAAAATTAAGAAATTGATTAATTAGATAAATATGAAACAGTAAAATAAACATATAATAAGAAAAAACAATCCATAAAGGTCACCTGAATTATTACAATATATTTGACATTTTTTATATCTGCTAAATATAACGGACGCTCCGTGTTGATTTTCCTTACCTTACGCGAACAAAAACTTGTATGTGCTGATTTTTGTCCTTCTTATTACGGGTGTCATTCATTTTTCTTATGTTTTTAGCGTTAACACTCACGTTTGTAAATTTAAGTTCGCTTTCACAGCGTTTTTGCGGACACTCACCAAGTTCCCGTATTTCCACCGTACAGTAAAATTTTCTTCTCTAAGCGTCTTCTTCGACATCTAATTCCTGCACAACCGTTGCACTTTCACGATTTAAATCGACACATTCAAATAATTACCGTCAGAGGGACATTAATTTCGTAAACTCTGAACTTCAAGGAAATTATTTTTTTTATAAAGCTGTTATTCTTTATCATCGTTTTAAATTAGATTTGATGAATATTATATTTATGCATATTATTACTTTGAATACAATAAATATTTTAATGTATAAAAAGCATTTTTAGTAACTATTTTGTTTGCAGTCAAATGAATAGTATGGTAACATTGAAAGAATTTTTTAAAACAATCTTTTCGTAAAAGGTATTTGTTTTTTATGTTAATTTATTATATGATGTATACAAATACTGTATAAAATACGTGAGTTACTTAAAACGAAATAATATATATATTAAAAAATACTACTAGATTTTTTTTAATTTTTATGCACATTTAAAATTACGAGTTATGCAGTTTCTGTTTTCTCAGTTGGTCATTATGAAAATCAAAAGTAGAAATGACGCAAACTAAACAAATTTGAAAACTTGTTAACGTACATATTCGTGTTTTCATTCGGTATCTAATAAATTTTACATGTATTTATTTATTATATAGGTTTATATTTACACCAAAAAAAATTTTAAACATGCCTGTCAGAGTAGAGTCTCATAAAATCAGTGAGGTATTCAATGCTGTACAGTACAATCGTACTTGTCACCAAAATTACATGAAAAAATTAAGAAGGTATTATGAGAAAGTAAGTTTATAAAGTTTTTTTTTAATTTTACTAAGTAATTTAAATTCACATAGATTAATTATTAATTCATTTTAGATGGATTTTCAATCTTTTGTACACGAGTTCATATCTAACCTTAGTATTCCTTTAACTTATATTGAAAAGCATCCCAATGTTGAAAACACACTACAATTTGCTGCTAAGTTTGCAATAAGCTTGCAACCACAAAGTGAAAATGAAGAAGAATATGAAGAAGTGTGTGCATTTCTTGAACAAATTTTTGTTTTTCTTTTAACTCATCATGACGCAAAAGATGTAGCGGTAATATGTTTAAATATTCTTTACTTATAATTATTTTTATAGTTATATATATATATATATATATAAATATATTACTTATAATATATTTGTTAAATGAATTTTGTAAAGACATATTATTAATATAAGTATAAACAGAAATTTGAAATTTAAATTTAATACCATATATTAATATTAATTAAATTTTTATATTGTACATAGGTCAGATTTCGAGTATGTTATTTTTTGAATATGATATTGGATACAATGGGTGATAATGCTACTATTGAAGATGAATTATGTAACAGAATTTTACAATGTATGATGGAAAGAATTTTGGATAAATCACCAAAAGTTCGGGCACAAGCTGCTATTGCTCTTAATAGATTACAAGAACCAAATAATAAAGCATGTTCTGTTATCAGAGTGTATTTATTTCACTTATCCAGAGATCCTAGCGCAGAAGTAAGAAGAGTAATTTTGACAAAAATGGCTAAAAATAAAATAACTTTAAATGCAGCTATAAAAAGAACAAGAGATATTGATGATTCTGTCCGTAAAATGGCCTACTTATTTATTAGTAAAATAACAGTTAAATCTTTGACAATATCTCAAAGAGAGCAATTGATAAACAATGGTTTAAAAGATAGATCTGATATGATTAAGAAGTGTGTAAGAGAGATACTAATACCTTCTTGGCTTCGATATTACGATAAGAATTATATTAATTTTATTAAAGCTATAGATGCTGAACATGCAGCCGAAACAACTGCTTTAGCATTGAATTGCTTATTTAAGTAAGTTTTAAATGATAAGAATATAAATTTAATACTCAAATTTTATAAAAAATGATATTTTTTTTTATTATTGTTATTAATATTTTTAAGTTGTCAATAGGAATGAAGACATTGGAAATTTAATAGAACAATTACCAATAGATAAAACAAAATTTGTTCCTATTGAACAACTGAGTAGTGAAATAATTTTATATTGGCGTTGTTTAGCTGAATTTTTAAAGAATGAAGATTATATTGATGAATTTGATCAAGTTATGCCTGAATTATCATTGTTTTGCAGTTATATTAGGGACTTTATTACATTAATTGATACAAGAACAAATAAACAATATGAACATATTACACAACAGTTTATTTTGTATCAACTATTTGAAATGGTTAAACTCCATGATTTGTCTGATGAAGTGGGTAGAAAAAATTTAAAAGAATTAATTTTAGATACTTTACAGACTCATTATTGTTCAGAGAAAATAAATGAATGTATTGTAAAGTATTTTGACATAGTAGTGCCAGATGTAACAGATAGGGTTGCTCTGTTAGTAGAAGTTATTAATGAGATAAGAATGCCAACAAAGATTAATGCTATTGTACCAATGTCAGATGATGAACGTCATGAAAGAAAAATGATGGTAAGTATATTTAATAAAATGTAGTAAATCAGTATAGCACAATATTTTAATACTACAATTAAATGTTAATTTAATTGTTAAATAAATATAATTAATAATTTATAGTTATCACTTATTTAATTTATTTTAGAAAGCAAAACTTGGAATGCAATTGTTAGAACTCGAAGATGATGAATATTCCGCAATACAACGTAAAGATTATTCGACTGCACAAGCTATAAGTATAAAAGTAGCATCTTTAAGAGTAGAAATAGAAAATTTATCAAAGGAACCGGAAGTAACGGAAACGCAAAATCCTTGTGAAGAAAAAACCGATCCTGAGACAGTAATGCAGTGCTTACAAATTATGTATTACATGATGCAATCTATTACAATAACAATTTTAACACCAGCATTAAGAACGTTAATGGATAGTATTGCATTACCATATATCAATGTTAGTGAATATTATAACAAATAATCCTTTTATTTATTAATTTATTAATAATTTATTAGTTTTAAATTCATACATATATTTTAGCTTCAAAATAATCATGATAGAGTGTTAAGCTTAGCTTTAAAATGTGTTGGTCTTTGTTGTCACGTAGATAAAGACTTAGCTAAAAAGTATTTCATGATGTATTTTCTATATATTTCTGAATCTGGTAATGAAGATGTATGGATTGCTGCAACTGAAGTAATTTTTGATTTACTTTTGAAGTATGGTTTTGAACATTTTGATATAACACAAGAAGATAGTAATAATATTCAGCTTAATAATAGTAAAAGGAGTCGATCCATACGTTTGTATTCTCATAATGATGAAGATATTAATGTTAATGATAAACAAATAAGCTATACTGATAGTAGTAATAATGTTATAAAAGCATTAATGGCGCTATTAGACAGTCAGGTACGATTTTGTAATCAATTATTAATATAGGATTAAGAAATTATATATTACCAATAATTTTTATTATATACGCACATCTTTTAATTTATAACACTTATTAAATATATTAATTTCCTTCTATTTTAATTTAAATGTTATATAAAATCAAAACATTTTCTAAATCTTGTATAACAGATCGTGAATCTTCAATCTGTTGCTACTGAAGGTCTTTGTAAATTAATTTTACATAAAAGAATAAGTGGACATCTATTAATATCACAATTACTAATTTTATGGCATAATCAAGCTGCAAAAGAAAATCCATTTTTGAGTCAATGTCTTTGTAATTTTTTCAATCTCTACATTAGTAAAGTATCTGAAAGCCAAGCCATTTTGGAAGAAGCATATCTGCCGACTTTGAAAACATTAGCTAATGCACCAGAAATGAGCACTTTGCAAGAAATTGACGTTTTAAGAGTTAGTGAAGTCATTATTAGTCTTACATGTTGTGCAATTCATAATAATTATAGTATACATAACCAACTTACATATACAATATTAAGTGAAATATTGAATCCCGATAGTGAAATTTTAATAGAAGTGTTTATAAAATCTTTAAAAATGTTAGATGTTCAGTTGGATGGAGAAAATTTGAAAAATGATATTTTAAAAGCCTTAGATGATATTGAACTTATGGTAAAGTTTATATTTTGACATTTTTTAATTTTAAACAAGTTTGATTATTTTGTATTTATTTTTAAACAAAATATTTTCAGTTAAATACATCTGGAGAAAAACGTCTTCTTAATCACATTAATCAATTTAGAGCAAAAATTACAACTCCTAAAATTAATCGGACATTAGAAAAAGAAAATTCTGATAATTACGGTAACCTGGGCAGCCGAGAGGATAATATTGATAATGAACACGAAGATGAAAATGAAGATGAAGTAGAAATGGATAATGATATAGATATTTGATATTGACAAGTTATTCAAGTTATGCTTTTAATTCAGATTTTATTATATTTTATCGAATAACTCAAAAGTTTTAAATTGACAACTTGTAATATTAAAGAATAGATTTATATAACTATATCATAATATTTTATACATAAGCATAAGCATGTACTTTCCTAAATTTATGTGAATATGAAAAAAGTGTATAATATTATAAGATGACGAAGAGTAAAATAAAGCTTTTTATATGAATTCATTGTTTGTGTTATTTTTCAAATTTCTTTATAAACTACTAGAGTTAAATACATTTTGAAAGCGTTAAAATAATATAATTTTCTAAAGTATTGGTTAACCAATGTTTAATATTTGCTGTTTTCAAATTTTGTTTCGCTCAAAATTATTTACGGTAGACGGCGCTAGCGTTTGTTTATATGAAATACTGGGAAACCATAGAAATTATATCTATAAAACTATCGAAATGGTTATTTTCTGTAATAGTAGCATAAACATAAATAACAAAACATAAAGATTGAATTTGAGTAATCATATTATACAATTTATTCTCGTCAAGCCTTGAGCTTGTGTTTCAATACAAAAAACGTACTGCAACGTGTAGATATATTACATTGAGAACAGCGATAGCAATAATTATGGATAAACTCAGTAAACCTCAGATCATCAGTCACATTGAGAAATCAGTTAATTATACAATATTTGACGCCAAGTGGATACCGTGTAGTGCAAAATTCGTAATTATGGGTACTCGGCCTCGTGGTACTGGCTTAATGCAGATTTACGAGGTGTCGAGTGGTGATCTTACTCTTATCAAAACCATCGAAAAACCGAATCCCATCAAATGCGGAACGTTCAAAGCGTCGAGCCTTAGAACTCGTTATTTGGCTACTGGAGATTTTAAGGTACAAGCATGTTTTTTGTCATCAAGTTTTCATGAAAAAAATAGTTTATATAAAAAATATAAAAAAAATATACATTTGACAGCAGTAAACAATAAGAACACATTGAAAAAATTCACGGTTCGACCGACATTTTATTATATTTAACGCGGTAGAATTAAACATTTTCAAATATACAGTACCATCTAAACTTAGCGTACAATTTATAAACATTGTTTAATACATTTTGTAACATATATTTTATAACATAGTAAATGTAATTAATTCAAAAAGTATTTTTAAAAATATTTCTTTATTTATATGGATTTATTTGTTAGAAACATTAAAAAAAATTTTCTTTTTAAATTACTAAATTTACTAAAAAATTATTTTTGCCAAAGTTTATTATTTAAAATTAATGAAATTGTACTTATTAGATTTCATTTATTGTAAAGCAGTATGTAATATAATTTATAATATTAATTAGAACGAATATTATTTTATAAACTATATACTAAAACTTGAATAAACAATTCTAGTTGTACTATATTAATCAGTTACATAAATAACATACTATTGCATTTATAGATATTAAAATTCAGTTTTTTTAAATAATACGATAAAATTAATACATAGTTTTGAAGTTAGAAAATAATCCTACTTAAGAATATAAAGTAATATAATGTATAGATATAAATGTAAACGAACTCTTAATTGTATCCTCTTCTTAATTGTAATACTGAAAATGCATCTAAAGTTATTTTGCTATAAATAACAAATAAGAAAAATAGATCAATAATTAAAGACAACATATTTATTTAATAATTAATATATTTAATTTCTTAATTATTTAGTTGATTTATTAATCTAATATACTGTTCCATTCTGTCTTCGAAATGTTGAAAATAAATTAGTATACATTTAATAAAAGTTTTGTATTTTCAAACATATTTATAAATCTCTAAGTATGAATTTAAGCTTTTATATATTGATCGAGATTCGGTCGAAATCTCAAGTGTCTCTTCATACTACCTCATTGTTCGAGATTCTGATGAACCTCGAGTGTGCCCTTTTATTCACCACATGACCTTCACTTGTCTTATATTAAAGACAAAGTAAAATCAACAATGCTGTCGAGATTCGCGCTTTTCTACTCCCATGGCTTCCTCGTTTCTCATCGCAAGGAAAACATTAAACAAAGATTGATGCCTCATCAATTGCGCAACAGTGCTCCATCACAGCGAATCAACCCCCTACCCAAGGATACTGGGTGATGAATATAACAGCATGAACCATGTACAACCAGTAATATCTATACATGGCAGTAATCATATTCAAAAGAATTACTCCAGTGCAAGGTAAGAAAATAAAATAAGAAAACTTCTTTGCACTGATAAAATGACTACCTTGCTGCTGAGGGTTGATGATGTTCATTTCCAAGTAATACGGCTTTCAACTTACAACTGATCGCCGAGATTGCACGGAAAGCATTCCGCTCTTAAGTGAACAACGTTATATTCTTCATCTTACTGTCAATCAAGGCAACTTATAATATCACCAGAACATTGTATATAGTTAGCATCCCTGTTATCCCTCCTTCCACAATCTGCTTCCCCACGAACTTAGGGTGAGTTCTTACTCGGGTATTTCTCGAACATATATATCTAGTTAAAAATTTTATTGACAAAATTTAAAATTATAAAGATTATTTAATAAACTTAAATATAATTCTTAAATAATTATAAAATAATAATGGCAATAGTTATACCAGTAATAATGATGTTGACGATAGAAGTGGTGATTCTGGTATTATTGTTGGTAGTGATGGTGAAGTTAAAGACCATGAGGATGATAATAATTAATCGAGTATGATTTTGTATTTTATATAAAAACTAATTAGTTACTTAAAAATAATAAATTATATGATTCAATTACTTTGCTCAAATTTATACTATGCAATTCAGTTTTAAAAATTATATTCTAAAAACGTCGTAGTATTTTAAGTTAACTGATATTTAGAATTAATTTTAATTTACAAAACACGTGAAAAACTTATTTATCTTAATGGTTTGTTAAATATTTTAATTGCTTTCTTTATCATAATAAATAAATCTTTTCTATAATACTTAATTTATCTGATGATAAATTTAAAATTATTATATCATTAAGTCCAGCTATTAAAATAAAAGATTATGACGTTTATACCCCGATAACTTTGGTTTAAGCACATAACTGATGTATCATTGTTTTTTTAACTAAAAAAAGCGTTAATTTTATAAAATATAAAACGTTTCTTTTAGAATTCCAAATATTGAAAACTAGATATACATTTGCAAAGAAAATACTAGAGAATGAGGGGTGTGTGTTTGTAAAATGGTAAACGTATGTATAAACAATTGAAAACGAATTATATTAAATAAAATTATAGTACAATTTGACATATAAGTTTTACATTTGAAAGAACCTTTTTATAAATACGGTGAGATTGTAGCAATTACTCTTTGTTCAACAAAAATTTTAACCAAGTTTTGCAAAGTATGATAAAATTATATTTTGAAATAAATATATGGCTTTATTAGTATATATATTTATAAATATAAATATTTAGAGCCATTGGTTAATTATAATACTCGAAAAGTTATTCACTATTATTAAATTAATTTAATAATATTTTAGGTATAAATTGTTAATTATACTAAACTTTTAAAATAATTTTTATAAAGAATAAGATATAAGATAAACCATAATCACTATTTTTTATAAAAAAATAGTAAATAAAATAAGAATTAAAAAAGAAGATTAAAGATATATTAAATTTATATATATTTATTTATTTAAAGCTACAATTTATATAAATTAAGTGTAAGTCTAGCAATTGAAATAGTAAGAAACTTTTTAAATATTTCTTCGGCTATAGATAACTAATTTTTGTTTGTTCATTTAGGATGCTGTGTTTATATAATTAAGGTATTTATCAATGTAAATGTACTTATATTGAAGTAAACATAAAAAATTCTGAGTTATATAAATAATTGTTATAATATTATAACTAACACTTTATTAAGTACTTAATTCTCTCTAAAACATCCATCTCTTTAAATAAGATTAAAATAAAAAAATAGCGTAGTAAAACATATTTTAACAAAATAAAAACAGGGTATTTATTTTAAATGATTTTTAAAAAATTTAATTTCTACTAATTGAATGACAGAAAATCTTTGAAAGTCAACCTATTTAATAAAGTTAACGGTCGTTGAAGTGATTGGATCACTGATTATAATAAAACAATCGAAGAAATTAATATTTTAATATTATTTTATATAATCTTATACAGATGCTTTGGTGAATAATTATAATTTGAATGCCTTCGTTGTGCAATCACATTTATTAAAGAATATTTAAGTAAACAAGCTGGAAAAAAGAAAATAATAAGAAAAAAATATATAATAATAAAAATAAAATTATAAGATAAATTGTAAAGTTTGAATATTGTATTTTTATTATGAAATTTTTTAAATTATCATACCCTATATTTCATTTTAAAAAATTAACAGAAATGTAACATGATGAATTTTGTTTATTTTGTTTTCAAATTTTTCAATAATTACTTTTTTCATGCATAATAAATTTAGCAAAAAGTTTGTATACAAAACTTATTTTTTTTACTAGTTTCATCTTATCACGACTTTAATAAGTATATAGCTTAATTATATATATCTATAATAAATAATTTAGATTATTTCTAATAATACTATCATAAAATCATGATACAAAGCGTGTGTCATTAATAATAAAAATGTTATGGATGTAACCGATTTCTTCTATTATTAAATCTATATTAAGTGTAAAATGCATTTATGCATTTAGTTTATATTTGTCAACTATGAATTTATTGTTATATATGATCATATTTTTATAAATGCATTTCTGGTTTACGATATTTTTATGAATCATCTCTGAAATTACTGCATTTATTTATTTTTTGTCTGTGAGGTTATTCTTTATTCAATAAATATGTATATATACTTTAAAATTCAGTTTAATTGCTAAACTATTTATATTTAAAAAAATGAATAATAATTATATAATATATTAATTTGTAAAATATGTAAATCGTTAGGTAGATCATATTTTGGAATAATTTATTTAATTATAAGATATTTATTTGAAATAGAAAAAAATAAGGTATAATTATTTCTTTGCATTTTTTAAGAATACTGTTTGAACTAAATAATTTTTTATTTATAAAAGATATTTTTATTTCATAATAATAGTATAACAGGTTTAAGAGTTTAAATTTTTTATTTGTTCTATATATAAAATTAAGCACAATGATGATAAATGAAGATGTTTTAATAAATTTGAAAAGAGTATTTATATTGTAGAAATATATACAAATAGTAAAATCTTTGATGCCTAAGAAATTCACAATAAGGGAAGCAAAGCAAAGGACAATGCGTATCTAGTTTAGATAGGAGAATTGATTTATACTCAATAATGTTACAAGTAACATATAATTTGGAAGGTAATTTTAAGAAAAACTTGTTGATTTAAGATAAAGCAAGTAGTAGAATAGAAAGATTAATAAACCAACGACATTTATTAAATAGATATAATCATTTAAAAACATATAAAATTAAAAAAAAACAATTTAGCTGCATTAAAAAGACGATATTTCAAAGTATGTAAGATGTGACAATAATAGTGATGCCAAATGACAAAGAATTGTTGATAATATTACAGAGATAACAAAAATTTATGCTTTACGTTCATATGAAATTATAAATAATTGATTTTGCTTTATAAAACAAATTTTTTTTCTAAATGCTATGCAGTTGGTAACATTATTTTTTTGTTAGTATTGCTATAAATAATTACAAGATTTGTTTTATGTTATATGCTTGTAGCTGTAATAATTAAATTATTTAACTACACCGTATTTTAGAATATCTATTGAATTTATTAGTATATATATATTTTAATATATCAAGTAATAGTATATGTGTATATACTTATACAATGTGTACGAAAATTGTGTTATAAAAAATATACTTTCTTAACGTTATTAATATGATCGAATTTAACACTTTAACAACCGTATATTTTTAATAAAAAAAATAATTAAAATAGAAAATCATAGAAAATTTTAATTATAAACTGAAACATACATGATAGCAAAATTGAATTAAAATATTTAATACAAAAAATATATTTTTATTAGAATTAAAATTTCTTTTTATTGTTTTAAATACTATTCTAATCATTTAATAGAATTATAAATCAAATTCTAAAATATATTTAAGCTAATAAATACATTTTAGAATAGTTTCAATAAAAATAAGATTATAATATTAAAAAAGATTAACTCGTTTATGCATAGAAGATATGGAGTATTTTTAGATCTTTATTATTATTAAAATATACATTTAATCCGATTAACGAAACTAACCAATAAAAGTTAGCTTTGATCATAAAAGAAATTGTAAAGATAAAAGCCATTGTTGAATTTAGAAAAAAAAACTATTTAAGAAACAATATTATCATTAAAAAGATTAAATAATAATTGATAATTATTAATTATTAGTTAAAACATATATATATTCATATATATATATATACATATATATTGTTCGGAAATCCGTATAATAAACCAACCGTCTCGTCGGCGTCGTGTAATATGATCATTAGTGTTTACGAATATAGCAGTGTAGTGTAAAAACCGAGGGCAAAAGAGTGCTAGACTGGAGACTAGACATTCATTGCTAGAAAGACCGAGAACAATATTCAAGTGAAATGGGCAGTGCACGTGGTCGCGCCTAGAAGAAATTATGAAAGTGAAATTTTTTATATCATACGTGACTGAAATTCTAACGAACAGATTACAAGACAATATTTGTAGTGTTAAGTGTCGAATTCAAATGACTAGGCACAAAAAGAGTCGTGGGACCATCGCGTTTGGACAGTACTTGAGGGTCAAGCAGAAGCAAAGGAAAGTGCACATACAGTTGCAATTGTTGCCACATGGCCCGGGCTAGACAAAGTAAAACGATTTTTTAGTTTCGGTGTGATCTCGGGCGGGAAAAGGGCCCGCCTATCGGTCAAAAACAATAAGGAGAGAAAATTCAGTACACCCATGACAATTAGTGCCGATCGCGGGACCAGTAGGAAAAATCGAATAAATTAGTTCCGGCAGGGTGGCGAAACGTCGCAATGCGAACTATGAGTGCAGGGTGACGCTTTCCGTGGCGTCAGTGTCGTTTTGGGTGTCTTTGATTAACGTAAAATCTTTACTAAACAGTGGCAACTGCAAGGTAATGAAGATTGAAGATAAACGCCACCGTGAATGGTTTCGAAGCCAATGCACTCCCTACTGAACACTGATAAACACACTCCATACTGTACACTCCCTGCTGAAGTGAAGCGAGTTTGTCAACGCTGGGTTGACAGTACCAGCCTTTCAGCATCAACGTAGGTAATTGGAACGCTGAGACTTTCTCAGCAAGAAACAAAGAGGGAAGTCATTCTCTTCCGCGCATCCGCGCCGGGTCTACAGCAACGCAGGGTCAACGCACAATTGAACCTTGCACCATAATAGAGGTTTGTTAAACTATCTCAAATACTATTGATTCTCCGTTCACGCGTCGAAATTGTTATCGTTCGCGAGTGTTAACTATTATACACACACAAACACCAATCACAAATAACTATAATAACCGTTGTATAAAATAATATAGAGTTTATCATTAAATAATCACAGCCAGCATACACACGTGTTTAAGAATTTAATCTATCCTGCCTTCAACATCAATCTTATTATATCCACGCTCCTCAACATCAGGGAGCGCATACAGTCACGCAGGTGAAACCCCTATCAATAGGCCGTCGGAACAGGTAAATGTTCGAGAATATAGCCTGTGGAAACACTCTCCCAGGTGGATGGAGGGAGGGAGAGGTGGATAGTGGAGAAAGAGAGATAGCTGGGTAGAATGAAACAGAGGCAACTTGGCGTGGGTAATGCTGTAAAATGGTGTTTATTTTAACGTATTGAAATATAATTCTGTCTTTAGACGTTGTGGTATAATTATAATGCTGTTTTAATTTAGAATTACAAATCTTGAACTATCTTGACCTTCAGACGTGAATCGAACACCGCGATATCTTTTAGTGAATTTATAAATGTGTTGAGTTCCGTGAGTTTAATTAAAAGTTACTTATTTCCAAGCGGACGCAATAGGCAGGCGTAAATTGATTCTTACGACGCTTGGAGTGATGTTAAATGTTATAAAGTTGTATGTCGTTGTAGTCCACGCCACAACAATATTCAGGCGTAAACTGAATCTTACCAAGCATGGACTTGTTGTGTCGCCTTAGATGAACAGGGTTTACCTGTTGTTGTAGTGCGAGCTCGTTGGATAATTCCACTCGTGCTTCTTCGCGCCTTTCCTTGTTTATCGCGAATGAGTATTGACAACCACCTTTGGTTGCGCTCGATTTTTAGCACAGTCCAGAGCTCGTTGCTTCCCTCCCAGTGCTTTCCTTAACCTTGATACCTTGTGTGCACTGATCGCGGAGAAGCCCTTCACTAATCACAAATTTTTATTGAGAGATCACTGATCAGAGAATCGATACTATGATTCTGAAGACCAAGCGGAATCTGCCGTGGTACCTGAAGCCGCGGTACTTAAACTCTTAACC